>JACEEZ010013634.1:0-2500 GCA_016584305.1 Chionoecetes opilio
ACAGAAACAGGCTGCATCTTCTCCTACCTCGCGCATGGGAAGATGTCAGCACCATTCATGGGTCACGGCACGACTATGTTGACCTGGTCGTCTCAGGTAAAGTAGAGTTGCCAGATTCACCGGCCGAAAAATTGGCCCACCTTTTTAATTGGCGGCGCCCAATTGGGCATACTCGCGTTTTCTTAGTGAGAGACCAAATGGGCATAGCGCACGTTACGGGTTAAGAGTCGCTCGTGTGGTACTTTGTCAAATGCCTTACTAAAGTCCAGATATATTATATCATAATTCTTATCATTATCTGCCGTCTCATAAACTTTCCTATAAAAATTCAATAAATTGGTGAGACATGACCTACCCTTGGTGAATCCATGTTGTGAATCATTGATCAAACTATGCTTATCTAAGTGCTCTAATGTTTTTTGCAATAATAGATTCCAATAATTTACCCACCACTGATGTTAGATTTACGGGTCAATAATTTGACTTTAGTCCTCTGTCTCCCTTCTTAAATATGGGAACAACATTTCCTTTCCTCCACAATAATGGCACATCGCCTATCTCAACCGATTTCCTAAAAATGTGCACTAACGACTCGCTAACAGCCTCCTTGCATTCCTTTAATACCCTGGGATACACTTCATCTGGCCCTGGCGATTTAAAATTTTTCGTTTTATCTATACCCTCTTCCACCATTTCCCTAGTTATCACAATATCTTTGAGTTTCTCCTCATCGCTTCCTTTGAACATCTGTTCACTATCAGGTATCGTCTGTATATCCTCCTCCGTAAAAACACTTAAGAAATAATCATTTAGACTCTTAAACATATCCTCATCCGTATTTAAGACCTCACCCTGTCCTGACCTTAACGGCCCAACTAATTCCCTTGTCTTTGTTTTATATACCTGATATAACCCCTTTGGGTCCCTTTTCGCCTGTCCTGCTACTTTAATCTCACAATTGTTCTTAGCAACTCGAGTTAGTTTCTTCACTGTCCTTGCCATCACGTTATACTGTTCTTTGGTTACCAATCCTGCCTTGAACCTTAAATAAATGTTTCTTTTTACTCCAATGTTGTGTTTTAAATTGGTGGTCATCCATTTTGGATCACTCTTTCTGGACCTTATTTCCCAATAAGGAATAGATATTTCTTTTCTGTCCGTCAATTATATTCCTTACAAATGAGGTATAATCCCCCTCAGCCCCGTCCGCACTTCCATTTCTAACCTCTCTAATTACCTCCTCAGCCCTGACCTCACTTCCCTGTCTAACCGCTCTAATTACCCCCTCAGCCATGACCTCACTTCCATATCTAACTGCGCCAATTACCTCCAGGAGCCTTCCTATTCCTTCATAATTGGCCTTTCCAGCTGTCATCGCCCTGTCCTTATCCTGGGAACATTTCTTCCCCTCCATCCCACACCTCTTATTAATAACCTCCAGGTGTCTTCTTAATCCTGCATAATTGGCCTTTCTGAAATTAGGTATTCGATGCCTATTGACACTTAATTTTCCAACTTCCCATTTTAAGCTAAATCTGATCTCATAATGGTCGCTATTATCTAAATTCCCCCCGACCTCCACATTTGTAACTAAATCGTCTCTATTTGTCAACAATAGATCTAGAATATTATCTCCTCTAGTAGGCTCCTTGATTGCTTGACTTAGGAAGTTATCCTGGATTATATTTAACAATTCATCTGCGTCGCTGTCACCTATGATTAAATCCCAGTCTATATTCCTAAGATTAAAATTTCCTACCACGCATAGTCGATTATATCTGCAGGCCATGTTTATTTCTTCCCATATAGGAGCTGAATCCTCTTTACATAAGTTTGGAGGCCTATACACTACACCCAAAACCATCATCTCATCCCGACACAATACCCCAACTAGTCAACTAACTAGGATACTTATCGGTGGATAGTCGGGATGAATTGGTTGTAGGTCTTAATCAATACTGCATTGTCTTGTTATTCGAAGTGGTCAGGCCTATGATCAGGCCGGAGTGGTGAAGGGCGGAGGTGGAGGCGTTATTGTGGTTGGCGTCAAGTGGTTCATCAAACCATCACAGCATGGCGATTATAATCATTGAGGTGTCAAGGAAGCTATTCAGGCTTAATAGACGCGGCACTGATATTCGCTATGTCGATAAGACACGTCCTATTGTTTTTTAACACTATGTGCTAAGAGTCTATATACAATTCTCTCATATATACAAATCCACGTATATATTTAATAAGAGATGTTATCCTCACGGAGGTCTGGAGTGTACAGAAGCTCCGTGGGCTCAGCGGGCAGCGGCCACCACAAATTATACGTGTCACCTTTCAGGTAGGCGGCAAGTCTTTGCCGCCTACCGCCTCCTATCTACTCCTATCTCCTATCTACCGCCTCCCCTGAAGTAGCAGAGTGGCTAGCGTCTCCGACTGGCGTTCTCGGTGACCCGAGTTCGATCCCCGACGAAAACCAAAACCTTTCTGCACCGTCGAGTGGCCTAAG
>JACEEZ010013634.1:5000-12500 GCA_016584305.1 Chionoecetes opilio
TCACTCGGGATCGAACTCGGGTCTTCGAGAACGCCACTCGGTGACGCTAACCACTCTGCTACCGCCTCACCTAAACTGCATCTCATGGTTTTTACTCGGCATATCATGCCCTCACAACCTCTTCTGTGAACATGTAAACAGAAAGTTGGCAAAAAATAATGTATCTCGGCATATTGATGTTATAACTGCATCTCTTCGCTACACTCTGCATATCGTCAGTCGCATAAAGTCGTATTTTGTCCTTTGATCTTTTCCTGCAAGCTCAGGCTCTTCAATTTCATTCCCTTCCTGCTGGAGACACCCTTGCGTGATGGAGCTGACATCTTGAAATACAGTACTGTATGATGTAATCCCAAAACACGTAAAATAGGTGGCAAAGTAAAGCAAAGGTCGGGAACCAGCGTGTAGGCTGTCAGCTGCTGAGCCGTATTATGTCGTCAAAGCACCGTCTTGGATACGAATTCCGTTTTTTGTCGAAATTGAAAAAGGATTGGTTTCTGCTTCAAAAACACAACAAGCTTGGTAGGAGCCGAAATAATAATCAATGCAAAACATTGCAAACAATATCACAGAGTAGTATAACACAAAATTTCAGCAAGTGTTATTGGATTGGGATTCGTAATCCAAGACGGTGCTTGGACAACAAAAACACAGCTCAGCCTACGCACTGGTTCCCGATCTTTGCTTAATTTGCCACCTATTTACGTGTTTTGGGATTACATCATACAGTACTGTATATCAAGATGTCAGCTCCATCACGCAAGAGTGTCTCCAGCAAGAAGGGAATGAAATTGAAGAGCCTGAGCCTGCAGGAAAAGGTGAAAGTGCTGGCAAGGATGGATGCAGGTGCGTCCATGTGTGCTATTTGTGCTGAGTTTGATATCAAATCCATTTTTTTTTTTTTTTTTTTTTTTTTTTTTTTTTTTTTAATAACCCATATCAGAGGAGGACATTGAATAACTCGGCACATTGAATAACTCGGCAAGGGCCAGAGCCCCTATCGTGCCGAGTTATAAGGGTTTTACTGTATATATATATATATATATACAGTACATTGAAAGAACCTCGCTTGCCTTCGCCTACATTATCTCCTGTCTCTTCGTTGAAAAACACTCCCCACAGATACCGCCTCCCCAAGAGCGAAGGAACAATTAACTAGCAGATTAAGTTAAGCAGTTCAGAGCGAACTGATGCAGAGTTACCTCCCAGGAATAAGTTCAAGACAGCTACATACTTACCCATTTTAGATTCACTAGCAACATAACTGAGAAAGAGGAAAGAAGTGTAGCTACTCTTAAGCTCCAGGAGAAGTTTGGGTTTCTATTCAGTATTACTACTCTGCCAGATTCTGAACTCAGAGAAGTTGCTATGAATTTGCAGATGCATCTCTCTGCAGACCTTCAACTAACATTAGCAGATGAGATGGCTCAGTTCTCTGCATATATGAAGAAAACTGAAAACTGCTCACTCTTTGATGCTCTCAGACATTTGCGCAATGCTGGAATTGTAGAAACATTCCCAAATGTTGACATAGCATATCGTCTATATTTAACAATGCCAGATGCTAATGCTGACGGGGAACGATAATTTTCTGCAGCCTACTGAAAAGAGTGAAGAACCACTTCATTCAACACTGTTCTCAGGAAAACTTTGCAATCTCTCCTTGCTAAAAATTGAATCAGATTTGACCAAAGAGATTGATTTTCAGGATAAAACTCGATGGCTTCGCAAAAGCAAAATTTCAGAACGAAGTCACTGTAATCCAATTTCAGAGCTCATTGATTGCTATACATGATATGACTGCCAGAAAAGTCTTTATAAATTACCTAACTTCAAATCGAGCAGGATTTTTTAGTGTATTTTTATCACATCACTCATGCCTCAAGGGAAGAGGGCCCCGCCAAAATGGGGCCTAGGCCCCACATGATCTTAATCCGGCCTTGAGCAACATACCTCTATTTCTACCCCACCGGTGTTAACAGGGATTCAAAAACGAGGCATGGCAGTGGGGTTATGATGTGCTCATAAAATGAGTGGCTGAGCGACTAAATAACGTGACAGCCCCACATGGACACCACCTCAACAACGTGCCGATGTGTTGTACATTTTCTATTCTCTAGCTATACATCTTATCTTTATCCCACTGTGTCACCTTCGTCGCTTCAACACTTGCCTCCACATACCGCCGATGTGTTGTACTTCTTTCTTTTCTCTAGCTATTCCATCATTCCTTCATTCATGTGTCATCTCCGTCGCTTCAACACTTGTTTCTACCTCCATATACGTGCCAGTGTCTTGTACTTCCTTATATTCTCTAGCTATTCCATTATTCATTCATAGGCCGAGATGCACACCACATACGTGCAGCTGCTGTCTGCCGGAGCCATTCGTGGTGCTGTCTGGCATCGCCACCCAGATCGAGATGCCGCACTCACCGTTCATGGCACATCACCACATAACAAAAACACCACAAGCGCATGCATGGGTTTGTTCTATGGCCTCATTTCGTTTGTATACTTGCCCTATTCAGTTCTTGAGTAAGAAAACATCAAATATACTCAATTTATGAGGATTGATATGATGATTGCTACCTTAACACCATCTTAGAGGCAGTTGCTTGCTGGGCAACAGCTCTAACGTCATCAATTTCCCCCCTCCCTCCCTTGAATCCCAAAACAGCTGATGCCAGTTGTTAAGCTAGCAACATAGGTGCTAAACGTCTTTGGATGTCCCCCTTGGGCCGCTAATGATATGACACCATAGTAATGTTCTGGGCACAATTTTTCCCCACAGAAATCCGGTCAGCATGTCCTTCCAACGGATAATCTGACTCAGGGTGGTAATCACTTTGGTAAATAAATAATTTCCTTCTCTTAATATCCTGAGTGGGAGTCGAACCCGGACCATCACCAGAATTTGCACTCAAACAACAACAACGTGGCGCATTAGCCCACTGAGCCAATAAGGTTAACCCACTTAGCTAAGAGGTTCTGGTGATTTTATACATTACACTATCACCTTCCATGATATGAATGACGCCCTTCACATCAGGTGACACCTGCCTTCACTACTCGAGACAAGTGGACGGTTGAAAGCTTCCTAAGCTGTATTATGGTTGATTAAACATTAAAAGTAGCCGTCGCTATGCATCAGCGGCCCTTTCCCTCGAGGCAATGTGTAATTTCATTCATACTTTCAACATGGTAATTCATGGCGTTGGATGAAATCTTCAACGTCAATGATTCTGCCGTCTGTGAGACTTATCTTAGGTAAACACAAGTGCTTGTGAGCCCTTCGGACCCATGTATTAATGTTTGTAGTAGTAGTATAATATTAGAAAACAATGTGAGTGCAAACTACAATCGTGTTGTTGCTGTCGTTGCTCACTGGTCAAACAAAGTGCCTCGGGGTAGACCACCTACCACCACCGTAGCCTGTTTCACCCCAGCCCCACGCCTGCCTCACCCCAGCCCCACGCCTGTCTCACCCCAGCCCCCACGCCTGCCTCACCCCAGCCCCACGCCTGCCTCACCCCAGCCCCACGCCTGCCTCACCCCAGCCCCACGCCTGTCTCACCCCAGCCCCATGCCTGCCTCACCCCAGCCTGTACTGCAAGCACACATACACACTCACACACACACACTCACACGCAGTGGCGTAGCTACGGGTGGGCCTGGGTGGGCACGTGCCCACCCACGAGAAGCCGGTGCCCGCCCAGGTGCCCACCCACTGGCCACGGCTGCCGTGTGGTGTGGGAGCCGTGTTCCACTAGGTAGGACTGAGGGAGCATGCATGGAGTATTATAAATAATTTCTACTGATGACTTACCCTCGACCTCAATACAATAAATATTTTTCCTCTGCTTGAAAGAAAGAAACATGCCTCTGAGTGAGTTAAATTCATATACTTTCTATTGATCACTTTTAATAGCAACGAACATAACTAAATTACACCAGTTACCCTTACAAATTTTCTATAATGCCTTGTGTTGGTACTTAATTGGTACGTGTCTCCCTCTTGACTGCACAGTTCTTCTCATTATTGGAAAAACTGTATGTATTCATCAGTGGATCTTATGTCCATGCAAAATGGTTGGATGTGCAAAAGGAAATGTATTCCAATGAGCAAACTCGAGCTACAACGACTTGCAGATACCAGATGGGCTTGCAGGTATGATACTTGCAAAGTAATGAAACAGAGACTGAATGCCGTTCTGCGTGTTCTAGAAGGTTTATCAAATGACTGCAATGCTGACAGAGCTATTGATGCAAGAGGACTTTTAGGTCAAATAGATGCTGGGTTTGCTATGAAGCTAGCCATTATGACACATATTCTTGGTAGGATAAATCAGTTATCAAATTTGCTACAATCAGCCAATCTTGACATGGTAAAAGCTGTAGAATTAATTGAAACTGTAAGAGCCCACCTTGAAGAAATGCGGTCAGACCAAGCCTCTTTTGATGCTTTGTGGGATGAAGTTGAGAGAAACTCAGCAGCTCATGGTTTTGATACTTCAGAGTGTAGAATGTGTAGATCACCAAGGAAACGGAAACTGTCTACAAAATTGCAGGATTTTGTTGTTACTGATTATATTGGAAAACAGTCAGGGAGCACACACTCTGATTTCAGTGTTAAGGATTCAACACGAATTAACTTCTTCTATCCTATTCTAGATCATATGTTAACAGAAATGACAAGGCGCTTCAATAATGAAGTATGTGAACTTATGAAAGCAGTACAGGCACTGAATCCACTAAGTAAGGAGTTCTTATCCTTTGAGAAAATGAAACTTATTCATGCATTTCGTGCTAATGAGGAAGATCTTAACCATGAGCTGCACTCTGTAAAACGCATGTTAGAAAGACGCTATAAGGATGTAAGTGACAATGAAAAGCCCAAATCACTGTTATATTTAGTGAGAATTCTTGGTCCATATGAAGAGGCATTTCCTGAGTTCTACGGACTGGCCAAAACTTATGTAGTATTACCTGTATCATCAGCTTCAGCAGAGGGAAGCTTTTCTGCTCTGAAATTAATCAAAACTACACTGAGAAATACAATGGGCAATGAGAGATTAGGTAATCTTGCTGTGTTGTCAATTGAAAGCAGGCGAGTTAAAAGCCTTGATATAGAAGACTTTGTTGATAAGTTTGCTGAGAACCACAAGAACAGAAGAATTCTGCTTAAGTGAGGTATTTTCACTTTCTCAGTGGAATTTTTTATTTTATTTGCCTGCTGCTTTAAAACTTCTGCATTTTTTTATATTTTCAGTATCAATTATGTTATTTCAATTTTGTATAAGTGGTAATATATGTATTTCATTTTTTGTCATGACTGCTTTATTTCGTTCTCCATCAGCAACTGGATGATACCCTACAGTACTCAACACACACTCCTAGAATAAAATCTAATAACCTTCCATAGTCCATACGACATCAGATAAACTCTTGATATTGGTCAGAATGCAAAATATGCAAGGGGGGGGGGGGTGTCTTGGCACTGTAAGTGAAAGTAAGTCCCCAGTCCCCACCAAACTCCTCAGCTGTATGGGCTTGTTCAGCTCATCTAGTGCCCACCCATAGTCAGCTGTGCCCTCCCAGGTGCCCACCAATCATAAATACCTAGCTACGTCACTGCTCACACGCACGAACCCACACATGCCACACACACCACACATGCATGCATGCACACCACAATCACACACAAAACAAAACAAAAAAACAACAACCCAACGGTAAGTCCATGAGTCTACGGAAATAATGAAATGCGGCTAGACGTAACCTAAGAGTTTCTTCCTGTAATCTAATACTCTAAGCATTTTTAGCCCAAAACCTCCCTTCAGAATGATTCAATCGACATGGGACCAGGCCGCTTACCACCTACGATTTATTTGCGATGTTTTGAGCCTACTCTCATCAAAATTGAATTTACAGTTTCGGCTACCCATAACAGACAGACAGACAGACACACACACGGCTACTCCTATAGTATATTAGATAGATGCAGCATGAAGACAAAAATTATGATATCTATAAGAATATTAATACTATGAATGAAGAAACACGTCTATCGAAAGATATTCTCTGAGTGCAATATAGGCCATCGATGACCCATGCAAGATATATAAAAAATGTCATAATATGATGGGTACTACATCATAAAAGCATAAAGGAACAATGGCGTCAAAATGGTTCAGTATTGTAGAAATGTTGCAAATTATTATGAAAATAGCTTCATCATCCACGACGATATTGGAAACAGGTGAAGGGTCATTTTGAGAGACTACATGCATACCTTAGCCTCCCGGAGACCTCAAGAGCCACATGAACCATGACACCGAGGGTTTGATCACAAGGATGAATATACAATAAAGAAAGTTTGCTAGTTTATAGTAAAAGAACGTGAGTACAAGTGATAAAAACGTGAAGGGATTGTCCTTAGAAAAGTTGTTGAACCTTGTTTGTCGTAGATTTAACCACAGCAAACCACTTCCACCACCATGGCCTTTGTGGTGGCTGCCACCCCCTCTGCCGTAACCACCGCCGCCGCCGCCGCCACCACCAGAAGTGTGACTGTGGTGGCCCACAGCTGGGCCTTGAAGATGCTGGGACCCTGTCTTCCACCGCGGTGGCCGCCGCCACCAACCCCCATAGCCGCCTCCACCTCCGGTAGTGTGACTGTGGTGGCCCACAAGCTGGGCCTTGACGATGCTGGGACCCTGTCTTCCACCGCGGTGGCCGCCGCCACCACCCCCATAGCCGCCTCCACCTCCGGTAGTGTGACTGTGTGGCCCACAAGCTGGGCCTTGACGATGCTGGGACCCTGTCTTCCACCGCGGTGGCCGCCGCCACCACCCCCATAGCCGCCTCCACCTCCGGTGGTGTGACTGTGGTGGCCCACTAGCTGGGCCTTCACGATGTTGGATCCCCCTCCACCACCACCGCCATAGCCACCACGACCGCCGCCGTGGCCACCACCTCCTCCGCCACCGTAGCCACCACCGCCAGGGTCTGCCACCGCCACCCAAACAGCCACCGCCAAAACCTGCAATAAACACCTCTCCTTCAGTCACTCTTGTATCCTACCCGACAACACAAAACAAAACGGATAATGAGATATAATAACATTAATTATGTATTGTTTCTATGTGAAGGTGATAATACCCAACACTTAAGTCAGGAGGCCTCTCCCAAGAGGCCTGGAGGTGGCTAGTACTCACAAGTGAGGCCAGAGGTCTCATGGTCCTGGCTCAAAGAGACTAAGTGATGCCTGGTCACAAGTCTGCTCTCTATATATACTTTGACTGCGCCCTCGCTGCCACAGGCCGCCAGACACCGCAGAGGAGACTTGGAGGCCACGCGACCCTCCCCAACAGCCACTTGGCCGCCATCATCAAGGTCTTCAGCAGCATTATAACGCTTGCTCGCTGAGCCCCAAGGCAACAGACCGGGCCACGCAGGTCTTCAGCGCACCAAAAAGTCATCGTTTCCTTAGATATCG
>JACEEZ010013634.1:17500-25362 GCA_016584305.1 Chionoecetes opilio
TTGACATTGATAGGAAACTGTATTTAACTTCTCCACCCATTGAAAATGATACAAAATAGCGACTTGACTTCGAACTTTCCACAAGAACAAGAGTGAAAGCAGTGAGCATGGCAGTGGATAATTATACAAGGCAAGACTTTCTCATTGCGCATAAGAATTCTTGATTGCAGCCCTCTATATGTACCACTCATATTCGCAGCGCCATCATATCCTTGGCCTTCATATCTTCTATCGCAGATCATGTCTTTCCAAAACTGCCAGGGTGAAGGTCTCTAGCTCTTCGCCTGAGTGCTTTTTCCCCGTCACACACTTTAATAAAGCGTTGGGTTTATCTCGTCATCATGCACATACCGAGCACACATTGATGCCTGTTCAGTGTGAGAAATATCAGTTGTCTCACCATCAGAAACTAAAATATCTTGGCTGCTCTGATCTCATTCAAATAGTCTTTCTCACATAAGCCCATAGCCATAATAACATCATTCTTGATTCGTATAACCGCATCGACACTTTAGGCTTACCATGGGCTGTAGCATGCTGAACATTCAAATGGTTGTTCATTACACTATCATACTTTGCAAACAGTTGGATAAGCTCAAAGGGAAAATTTGGGTCTGTTCTGACTTGCTTCCCCCCTTATCTTTTCCTCTCAATTTGGGAAACTTGCCCTTACTAAGTATATTATTATGTCTATCAGTCTCTCTATTTTTCTGGCTCTCTTCAGCTTTTGCAGCTTGACTTTCTTCATCTGCTGCTTCAAGGGAATGTTCCAGTCTCTTCTTCTTGAAATTATTCAACCTCAGCATAGCAATCATGTGTGCTTCAGATGATGCATCATGCTCTTTCATTTTGTCAAATGCTTGATGCCATTACTTATTCCGGTAGACCTCCATGCTGTATGTATTTACTTATTATACAATTGTCTTCATGCAGAAACAAGCGACAGCTGAAGCAATACATACTATCAGTTTCTACAGAATATTCAGGTAAGGTCTGTTCTTATGCCAGTGCTTCTGGAAAGAACGGCCTTTTCATTCTTGGGAACTTACAACTGCTGGTTCGGTCCAACTGAACAGCATAGTTCATGGCATTCATAATTTATGTTTGATGTTATACTTGGCTACGTTTGCTGGATCAGTGGGATACCTCATCAATCAATCATCAATCAACGGGGGCATACGCCGGGGGCGCGTCGCCTCGCCCACCCTACGGCGCCACTACCGGGTGTCCCCACGCGCGAGTCACCATGCAGGCTCTTTTCCCATACCAAGCAGCTCTCGACAAGAAACATCAACTTGCCCCAGCCACGAACCTGTGGGCGCCCCCTTGGGCCTCCTCCACGCCGGATTGTCTCTTACAGATACAACCCGATGGGAAGGATCGGTTTCAGGGTAGCGTGCACACATGCCCATATTGCCGAGTTGGCGCTGACGGACTATGTAGGTAAAAGGCCTCGATTCAGTCTCACGGTGCAATCGCTGATTTGACACGTAATTATCCCAGCGATACCCCATGATTCTGCGAAGACCTTATTAACAAAGGCATCGATTCGTCTCTTCAAGTCGCTATTTAGTGTCCATGTCTCACAACTATAGAGTAAAACAGGGATCCACAAGCAACTTGAAGATCCGGATCTTCGGCGTGGGGGGTGGGGGGCTCTATTTTGCTGTCGATAACCTCATCGATAACAAAACATTTCAGGTGCATCCCCCGTGCTTGAATCGGCCTGTTTCTGTGGACAAATCTCTTGATTTTCCATCGAATGTGTGTCATGCTCTGCTCTCATCCTTTTCAATGATGGAAGCCTTGTAACGCATGGTCAGACTCCCCCTAGAAAGTTATGTAACACCAGCTACTGTAGTAGCCTCCCCCCCATCCCCCGATTAGAAGGTTTCCTTTTTTCAAAACAATAATATGAGTCTAGCCTAAATACCTGCACATTATCATCTTTGGGTTTTTCTCTTTATAAAAATGAAAAAAGTTTAAAAACACAGATCGCTGCACCTCCCCCCCCCTACTGTCACCACTCATAACACTTCACCATACTATACCCCACCCTTAAGGTAAGTGTGGAAATTTTATGTCACAAACATTCATATATTTAGAGTTCTTACCTATAGAAAACCCATTGTCTATCTCATCCCGAAAAATACCGCAATTAGAACTAACAAAGATACTTATCGGTGGATAGTAGGGTTGAATTCCAGTGATCTGAAACTCGAGAAATGCCAGTGGTCCCCTGGCAGTTTTAACTCAAAGGTTGGTCTACTGTGTTTTGGCTCCGCGACTAATATTTTTCATAAATATTTCGCGATAAACATTGATGCACCGCATCTGAATACCAAAAAATATTTCTTCTGTTGTTCCTACTAATTATATGGATGACAGGGCATTACGATGAACGTTCTATAATAGCAATTTAATGCAAATTATCGCCTCGAGTAGCAAAGCTTAATATATTTTTTCATGTATATTGTGGCATGAAAAATTTTGGGGGGGCGATGTTCACACTTTTTTTCTAAGACAGTACTGCTGCGTCTGGCAACGCTTGTCAAAATACAATAAGCAATGCCTTGGAAAAACGAAGAATAAAGATGCCGAAATCGGCTTGTTGCTGCGACAATGTAGGTTATAATTGTGGAGGCGACACGCCGCGGCGGGAGTGGTGGCGGGAGATTGTGGCCGGGAAGATTGAATCAAAACATTGCCACTTCACGCGTCGACTCATTGCACTTCCAGGCTTTCTATCTGATTGATACACAATAATAACAGGAAAATATGACTGCCTAGGTATAGATAACTTCAAAACATACTTTTGATTATATAATATCATAGAGTAGCATTCCCTCGCCTCCTCAACTATAACCTACTTGGTTATTTGGTTATATAAAATGTTTTACAGAATCAGGCTTCTATACAATATACATATAGAAGAAAATCTTTTTTAATATTATACTTTTGTGTTTTAAGTGCAGTGGAATAACCCCATATTTTGTTTTCCAGTAGACCAACTTATTATAAAAAAAGTGAGTTAAACTGCCAGCGACCCCTGGCATTTTGGGTTCAGTTCTCTCGAATTGGCTGTAGGCTTATCAATACTGCAATGTCTTGTTATTCGAAGTGGCCCGGCCGTGATCAAGGACACAGGGGTGAAGGCGATGTGAAGAGCGGAGGCGGTTTTTTTTGGTATGGGCGTCAAGCGGTTTTCACACCAACAGAAGCGGCGAGATATCACCACATGTATTGATTTTAACACGTCCTATCCCTTAACACTAGTCTACAAAAGTTTATATACAATTCTTCTCATTATAATCAGAGAAGATTAAAAGAGTGGTGCTACTCTCGTGGGTTCGGAAGTGTACAGTTCTTCTCGCTTTAATTTAGAGAAGCACAGTGAAAGTTGTTATTAACGTGAGGTCGGGAGTGAAACTGCCTCTCGGTGGCAGCAGGGCATCGGCCGCCGGGTCAAATCGTCGGTGGCGAGAATCTGATGACGGTGGCCAATGCCACGCTTCAAACCAAGTGCTAAATTTAAGGTGCAAATGGTTAATACCACTGGGAATGTTCATTTATAATATCCCGGTACTTATCATTTACTTAAATTATCTTAATTGATACCCATTACCATTATGATTATATATATTAGGGTGTTTAATTTGTCGAAGTCGATAGTTTTTGGTTCATATTGATGTTGCCTGTGTAGTATTATCTGGTGAAGTGTCGTGCCAAATTTCAGCTCATTCCATTAGGGTTTAGGGTCGCGCACTTTCGCCCGTATATCGGGCTGCAGTCAATTCCGTGAAATGCCTTTTTGAAATGCATTTTTTCTTTTTTTCTTAGGAAAAATGGGGGCTACTAGAAAGTCTTCGCAGATGGGGTTTTTGCTCGACAAAGCTCCAGAACCAGACACCCTTTGGGTGCTCGCTTGCCCTCGCGGAGCAAGTTTTTTCCCTTTTCTTCATGTATCAGCACCACGTATTAAAGAAACTGTCCCTGATTCCGTGTCGGCAACGAGTGAGAAGTGAAGGCCATCTGGGGCAAGGCGAAGCTGACAACGAAAACCGACGCAAAACATTAGGGAAAAACGTCAAAATCTGTTCGAGGGGTACCAAGCCCTGAAGAAGGGTCGGAACAGGATAACTGACGGGCCGAGCTGAAGCGGAAGATTTGGAAGGGCGACCTGGAAATCTTTTCGACATCTCCAGTGCAGACGTTTTTTGAAAAAGGAGGGATATCTTGGATGAGGACAAAAGCTTCCTCATTTCGCAGAGAGAAAATCGTTCCAGTTCGTCCATGGCCGGCGTCGATGTCGCCGAAGTGGCGAAAGAAAAGAAGAAAAAGGAAGCCGCTAAGAAGTTGGAAAACCGCAAGCGGAAGCAGGAGGCTGAAACGGAACGCCTACTGGAGAAGGTCCCCTATCCGCGATCTGGCCTTCCTCATCATCTACTACATCGTCCCGGGAAAATGAGGACGGCGACTTTTAAGGCACCGGGAACCCAAAATTACCCCGGCGAGCACCAAAAAACAAGCTGTCCCTAAATATCGAGCTAACGTCGGCCTGGGACCGAGAAGGGCTGTCCTTGCGTCCAGGCCTCGGGGCGCTTACATCGCGACAGCGAAGGGGCTTGGGCCACGATGTCAGTCAGCTTTGTCATTTCGCCGAGCACTGTCCATCGTTCAAGGATCAGGAACAGGGAGACACTTGCCATTCAACTGGGAAAAGGGAGGCCTTCAAGGGTCCTCCTCCGTTGGTTCTCCCACTGGGACGACAAACTACTACCGAAAGCGACTTCGAAATGGGCTTCAGAGGACCGCATTGCCGTGGTTGCGACCCGGGGAGAACTTCGAGGAGATCCTGGGAGTCCCCGTCGCACAAGATGGAACGGACAAGAAGTCGCAAGGACGGTTTTTTCCCGGAGGTCGACCGAGTCGGTTTCCAGGGAGCAGGATCATTGGCCTTTCCTTCGATACGACCGGCCTCGAACAGCGGCATGCTCGCAGGCGCCTGTGTACTACACCTGGGAAAATTCTCCTCGGTCGCTCACCTGCTCTGGCTGGGATGCCCGGCACCACGTTTCTGGAGGTTGTCCTGAAGCACATCTTCGAAAAGTGCTGCGGCCCTTCCACTGGTCCCGAGATCCCAACCTTCAAGCGCTTCCAGTCACGCTGGGAATCCCTTGATCGTGGATCGTACCGCACATTGAATGATGGAGGAGCCACTGGAGAACGCCCTTGAGCTGCCCCGCGTACAGATGGTTACGTTCCTGCAAAACAGTTCTCCATGACGGAAGCAACCCACGAGAGGACTACGATGAACTCCTCCGACTGTGCTCCTGTTCCTCGGAGGAAGCGAGGGACAGATCCGATTCTGAGCTCCCGGTGCCTACCACCAAGCAAGGTGGATGGCCAAGGCCATATACGCCGTCAAGATGACGCTCTTCGCCAACCAGTTGGAGCTGCCAGCTCGCATTCAAAAGAGGCCTCCGTCAAGTGGCGCTGTTCGTCAGCCTCTTGTACATCAAACACTGGCACGAGGCACTGATTCCGGAGTGCGCTCCAAAGAAAGATCCGGAGCTCCTGCAGGCCCTCAACGAGTATCCTGACAAGGAAGTTGGCGCAGAGGGTCCAGGGCTCTTTCTCGCCACCTCTGGTATCTTTTCAGAAGACCTGATCGCGCTGGTTTTCTTCGACGACAGAGTCGAAGATAGGGAGAAAAAACGGATGCTGGAGAACCTGGTAAGGCCTGCGTCCAAAAAGGCATTGAAGAGGCTCAAGGGGAAAGGGTTGAGAGTGACCAACACCCCCGACCCTGAGCGGCTTCGTCAACAGCCGCAGCAAGCGGCTGTTCGGCTGCTGACGGATCGGAAAAAACACCCCCAAAAACCCACTCGCGGACGAAGCACTGAAGAACCGCGTCAGGGCTCTGAAGGTGGTCAAGTGGTCAATGCTGAGCGTGCGATCGCCTCATCAAGCAGTTCGCCGGCGCTGTAAAGGACGAGGGCCAGCGCCAGTACCTCCTGCGCGTCGTCAAGCACGACCGCAGCGAGGTTCCCAAGCGGACCAAGGCCGCCTGCTCGGCCTCCTCCCTCTGAGTGCTACGGCAGTCATGTGCGCGACCTGTAAATTTTATTTGATTTTGTTGAAAGAGGTATCAATCGCATCCATTTTAAATAATAAAACAGGGCAAAGTCGATATGGCGAAGTATCTGAACTTTTATTTTTCCCTAGTATATATATATATATATTATAATGGTAATGGGTATTAATTAAGGTAATTTAAGTAAATGATAAGTACCGGGATTTACTTAAATTACCTTAATTAATACCCATTAGGCTACCATTATATATATATATATATATATATATATATATATACATATATATATATATAATATATATATATATATATATATATATATATATATATATATATATATATATATATATATATATATATATATATATACATACATCCCTATTCAACCCCCTAAATTGAGCGAACAATACGTCCCTCACAAGGGGGGGGGGGGAGAAAACAAAACCACCACTCTACTAATTGAGAGGGTGGTTGGTGGATAATTTCCACAGTATGGATGGGAGCATATGCTAAGCTGCGCGTGGCATTCGGTGCTCATCTCCGTGGCATTTGCCCTAGGAGCCTGTGGTGGGTGACGACCCGTTACCCCGGGACACAGGGCTAGTGTGACTCCCGGGTTACCACAGTTACCTTCCCCAGGTTACCCCAGGTACCCATTTATCAACCCCGAAAGGAAGGGAGAACAGCTGGGTAGGCTGGTCACCGACTTGCCCTGGCCCGGGATCGAACCAGGGCCCGCAGATTCGTAGCCAGGCACGCTAGCCACTGCACTACGGAGGCGACAGCCTTCGTGGCCACCCTTAGGCGTTACGTAATTTTTGAACGACCCCAAGGTATATCTAATTTCTTATATAGTGGGGAAAGAATATATGGTTCAAAGAAGGCAGAAACAGGCCCTACATCACACTAAAGAGTGGAGCTGTGGCCACCAAGTTTTTCAAACCACACAAGGGTTTCAGGATATTACAATGTTAACGGCTGAAATGCGTAAGCAGCAATCCGTTATAATTCATGACGTGCCATCGTACATGAACATAAATTGCCTTCCCACACCAGCCAACTACCTGTGGGTCAAACGCAGGTTTGTAGGCCAGACTGTACGACCCCAGCTGATTGGAGTCGTCGAGGGGGATGTAATACCTGCGAAGGTGTACATTGAGGGCATTGGAAGGAAGAATGTGGAGACATACACGGCGGAGCCTGACATCTGCCGTCATTGCAGCCGCTGGGGCCACCAGGAATGGCGCTGCAAGTCAGCCCCTCGCTGCAGGTACTGTGCCCAGAACCACAAATCATCAGTGTGCCTAAGAAAGATACAGGAGGGAGCAAAAATCCCGCCTGGTTGCTGCAATTGTGGAGGAGAACACAACGCTCACTCCCACATCTGCCCAGCCAAGCCCAAGCCACACAGGGCTGGGGCACCTGCAACCCAGCCTCAACAGACGACAGTAGGGCGTCGGCGACTCAACAGACGACTACAGGTAAACAACACCTCTCCAGTGCCTTGCCACACCGCTGCCGCTGCAGTCCGGCCAAAGACTGTCCCTTCATCTCCTGCTCCACTCACCAGCGCGAAGGGCATGGATACTGTTGCAACTTGGGCAAGATAAGGCCAAGTAAACGCCAGGCTGCCGGCTTGTTCTTTATTGTCCGACGCCGCCAAAATCATGCCCGCTTTACATCAACAATACAGTATAGATGCCAGACAAACAAAAGAGAATCAACGAACAGAATATAACCCAATAAGTGTTTTCCTAATCAAGGT
>JACEEZ010013635.1:0-13052 GCA_016584305.1 Chionoecetes opilio
TCTTTTTTCCCCTAATTCCAAACGGTTTCCCCCCAGATTCTGGAAGAACTTTTTTAAAAAAAGGCTTTGTTTCGTCTTTCAAGTCACAAGTGTCCATTCTCAACCATAGAGTAAGACAGGGGGCACAAGGATTGAAGATCCGGACTTTGTCCTCCCGCACAGGTACCGACAACGCCAAATACTCCCGCTGAGCGAGTCCATAACACGGGGCTATGCCAATCCGCCCTAAAAACTTTTTTGACGTGACCCCCCGTCATTATGGGATGCATACCAAGGTATTAAAACTTTCCCAAAATTAAGTCCTCGCCACACGCCTTTAACAGACTTACTGCTTCACTAGTAAATCTCCAAAACCCGGACCTTTTGGGCTTTAGCAGGAACCCCAAGTCCCAAAAGGCTTTGCCTCCTCGTGCAGCGTGGAGCCATCACCGGGACCCCCGCACTCAGCAAAGATTATGCATATCGGCAAAAAAAGATCAGTGAAACTTGGGTTGCCGCGGATGCTCCACAACACTTGATCTAAAAACCCTTACCCAATCCCCCCGCCCAAAAACGTTAAAAGTGAGGGGCAAGGACGCCCCCTTCCCTCACTCCGTATTCACGGGAAAAGAAGCGGGATACACCTGCTCCACACTTCACAGCACTCTCGTCCCAAAATAAACCAGTTATCAAACCCAATAGTTTTGCGGAACCCCTCGAAGTCGCAGAAGATCCCAGAGTGACTCACGATCCCTGAGCAAAGCCTTTTTGGATCAACATAGGCTGAAGCATCCCTGTCGAAACTCACGTCGGGTTCACCGGGAAACACAAGGCTAGGATACGGCCCGTTTTTGATTTCCCAGGCTAAACCCAGACTGCTGAGGTTTTCTGATGCTTCACCAGATGACTGCAAAATTCGTGTCGAATGGGATGGGCAAGCCCCTTGCCTGGTACCTGAGAGGTAAACGGCCCGGTAATTGTTGCAGTCTGACGGTCCCCTTCCCTTTCTAGTTTTAGGAGACCAGCCCCCTTTTCCAGTCGGGAGGAATGGTACCTATTCCCACACGGCAGTCAGGACAGCATGCAACCCGCGGATCATGGCCTCACCCCACCCTTTGAGGAGCTCCGCACTGATATTACAAACACCAGCTACCTTTCCACCCTTCAACTTTGCTACAGCCTCTCTGACTTCGTCAAGAGAGGGTGCGGTTTCGTTCCATGGGAGGATCGGCATCCACTGCCCCGTAACCCAGTGGTGGTGAAGCGCCCCCAGTTGGGGGGTTCCACCGTGAACAACTGCCCAAAGTACTCAGCCCCAAAGAGCCATCTGGCCCATCCATGTCCGACACGAGGCGCCCATCTGCTGTTCGAATAGCCCCTCGCCCGAGAAGGAGACTTGGAACGGAGCTTTTTCAGGGCTCGGTAGGCGGGTCGGAGGTCATTAGCGTTCAAATGACCCTCGACATCCTCAGCGAGACTCCTGACTACCTCTTTCCCTTGTCTTCCTCAGGAGGGTTCTAGTCCGGCGTGACAGAGCCCTGTGCTGGTCCCGGTTCCCAGCGGGGAATTTTAAATTCATGGTAGGGACATGAGTATATCAAAACCATTGGTTTTTATTAGTGAAAACCTGATTTTTCAACATAAGAACACTTAAGATTGCCCTTTTTGTGGTTAAAATAACATCAAATATTGGTCGCTAGCACCCAGTTGTCCGCAATTACCCATTAATCAAGATTTTTTGGACATTGGAACGGGATTTATTATCAGTGCAGGATGCGGGAAAACGTATTGCATGCATCGCGCACCCCCCGCCCCTATGCTGGGGGGCGAGCCGGCAGATTGTCTATGATATCGCCGCTCCAGTGCACGTGCAGCCTCACCCACTGCCGGTCCCCAACTTACTTACCGGGCTGCAGAGAGGCGCCTGACACGCCGGGGAGTGAGGCAGCACCCCGCAGGCGGGTGGCGCACGCCAAGTCCCCAGTAGGTCGCGGTTAACTTCCCCGAGGCCCGTCGCCCCCTGAGAGGCGCCTGACAGGGCTGCGGTGGTTACGGGCGGTAGGTGCGCCTGGAAACGCCCGACCATGTTACGCTGCAGACGGAGTGGTGGCTATAGAGCGCGTCCTAAGCACGCCCTGGGCCGACAGGAGGAGGTCGTGGTGTTTTCACACGAGTCTCCCCGCAAGCCCTACGGCAGCCCGCACACCAATGGAAAATGTGCAGCTCACCACGCCATCCGGGCCACACCAGGGCCTCGCCGCGCAGGGGCGCCGCGTAAGGCCAACGGGTGCCCAGTACGCAGGCCTCCGTGGCAACGAGGCAGGAGAGGGGGCCGGGAGGCCCACCAGACATCCAGCTGTGGCCTTTGATGTCTTCCCCAGCATACAGGGGGGCCAAGGTTACAGGTACGGCCAGTCGTGCTGCCCTGTGCCGCAGGGCAACAGTATCGCCAGCTGATTGCAGACTTCGAGGCGGGCACCCCGGCACCCCCGGCCACGGACAAAACGAGCCTTTACTTTTCCGCCCAGAGCTGCCCCGAGCCGAGGAGGGTCCACACCGACTTCGGCTTGGTACGGCCCCTGGAGGAGCTGGGGGACGGGTTTGAGGACCGGCCGTGTGAAAAAACTGTCCACCCCTGGCCCGCCGTCCCTGGCCCAATAATTTGTTGCCCCCACGGCGCGGCTCAGAAGGCGTGGGCCGGCGGGAGGAAGCGCCGCCCCGTGCTGTGGCATTTCAGGAAAAACCT
This sequence comes from Chionoecetes opilio, assembly GCA_016584305.1. Classification (NCBI taxonomy): domain Eukaryota; kingdom Metazoa; phylum Arthropoda; class Malacostraca; order Decapoda; family Majidae; genus Chionoecetes; species Chionoecetes opilio. The sequence goes on from JACEEZ010013635.1 coordinate 2,726, forward strand.
GCATCTCCTTGGGGGTGGCGGGGGCCGCCCCCACCACCCCGATGCCCCAAAATATAAGGAGCGGGAGTGACCTCACCCCCCCCACCCCCCCGTGATGATTTTTCTGCGGCTCCAGCGGCGGGCTGTCCCCGTTCATTATACGTTTTTATGTATATTGGTATATGTTGTATGTTATGTGTATGTAGTGTATTATATATATATATATATATATTTAATATATATATATATATATATAATATATATTTTAAAATATATTATATAATTTGATTCTCTTTAATTATGCGTCTAGCTTTTGTTGTTTTTTTTTCTTCGTCAACTGTAATAGATGTAAATAAATAAAAAATTTAATTAAAACAATCATTTCCCCGGCCGCCACTTATAAGGGTGGGAAAAGGACTCTAGAATTTTACCGGGTTTGAAAATTTTACAGTGGGTAAAGGGGGGGGCCTGGGGGGGCACGTGCCCCCCCCATTTTTACATTTCTTTTTCCGCCACTGGCGTGACTCGCCGTGCCCCTTTTTTCCAGTACACTAGGGGGAAAATTTTACTCCCCCTAATTAAGCGTCAGAATTCTTGTTTACAAACGCGAAGGGTTTGGGGTTGCATTTTAACCATTTAACGCCACTTTCAAACCCTTTAAACTTTCTTTTTTTGAAAGTAAGCCACTTCATAGTAACCAACCAAACCCAAATTTAGTTTCCTTTTGAACATTTTCTTAAATAAATAAGTTAATGGGGAGTTAATGGGGAAATATACAGTATATAGGAACCAGTGGGGGAAAACAAGGGGTGAAAAAATGGGGGGGCCCCCCGGGGGGACCCCACCCTAAGATGGGGGGGCACCCGGGGGGGCCCCCAAACCCTAAGATGGGGGAGGCACCGGGGGGACACCACCCTAAGAGGGGGGGGGCACCCGGGGGGACACCCCCCCTAAGAGGGGGGGGACCCGGGGGGACACCACCCAAGAGGGGGAGGCCCCCGGGGGGAAACACACCCAAAGATGGGGGGGCCCCCGGGGGGGACACCCCCCTAAGAGGGGGAGGAACCGGGGGGGACCCACCTAAAGGGGGAGGCACCCGGGGGGACACCACCAAAGATGGGGGGGCCCCCGGGGGGACACCCACCCTAAGATGGGGGGCACCGGGGGGACACCCCCCTAAGTGGGGGGGGCACCCGGGGACACCCCCCCTAAAGGTGGGGCACGTCCCCACCCCCAGGTCCTCCCGCAGTTCCGCCGAATAAGCTACCAAATATATAAAAAAAACTAACCAACACTATACAACTCCGTTTACAATATTTAAGACTTAGATAATTTATAGATCAAGAATTATGGTCAAAGGTTAAACGGGGAAAGGGGCGTGGGAAGGAAAAAAGGGAAAAGGTTTAGAGTTTCAAAGCAGTGTAGCAGAGTTGAGCTGCGTGAGAAATCCGAGACGGCGTCATTTGGGGGCCGTGCCAGCGACGGGCAGAGTGTGTGGTGCGGGGGCAGCTGGGGAGGAAGAAAGACGTGTGTGCAGGGCAGCTGGGAGGAGGGGGAAAAGAGTGTGTGCAGGGCAGCTGGGAGGAGGAGGAAAGACGTGGTGGGGGCAGCGGGAGGAGGAGGAAAAGTGTGTGCAGGGCAGTGGGAGGAGGGGAAAGAGTGTGTGCAGGGAGCGGGAGGAGGCCCAAGGGAGGGTTTTTTGGCCAAACAACATTTTGTTTTGTTGTTTTTTTCATATTTCTCCCGCGTAAGAAAGTAGAGAGGGGGAAAAAGGGGAGGGAGGGGAGAGAGAGGAGGGGAAAAAAGGGGCGGAGATTGGGGGCCTTGAAATCTCTTTTGGCCACCTAAATCTGTTTTCTGAGTTGATGAAAGTTCAAGTATATTTTTAATGGCTATCCATGGCACCCCACTTTGATTTGTGCCCAATCTTGCCCCCCAGCCCCAGCCCTGGGGGCGCCGCTGTGAGTAGCGGAAGGAGGGAGTGTTTGTTTAAAGGGTTGGATTTGAGGTTTTTTGCCCTCCCTAAAAATTTAAGGCTTTTGCCTCGTTATCTTTCTCCTTTATATAACGTCGCATGGGCTATACCCAGTGGCGTAGCTACGAAGTGGCACGTCCCCCCCCCACCCCCATGAGAACCCCCGGGCCCCCCCCCCCCCCCCACACTGGCTAAGCTACAGTAAGCTGCTGGGACCTTGATGAGATTTGCCTAATACCCTATATGTGGCCCGAAGCCCTGAGTTCGCTTGCCTTTGCCGCCGCCCCCCATGATAGATTCTAGCTACCCCACTGCTTAAACTACACATTTTTTTATTTACCCCCCTTACTCTGATGTCTTTTCCCCTAAGAACTCCCCCAAAGGGATATACCACAAAAAACCTTTTGTTTTCCGTCCTGCCTTTTCCCTGGGCTTGTTATAACCTCCGTTTTTTTTCTTTTGCCCTGCCTTCACACTTCCTCCTAGTCCCTGCCTGAGGTTCACCCTTATCCCTGCCGCATTTTCCCACACCGTATGATATATTGTGTCTCTTCTAGTCGTCCATTTTTGGTATTATTTACAATGACCAAACCACCCGAGGCTGCGCTCCCCCTTGAAACCCACTCCCATTTCATGATCTCCCGTACTAGTTTTTACTAAAATTTTTTGCAGGCCTATTACCGAGACCCCTGGGAAGTAGTGACTTGGTGTTTTGTCCCTACGAAAATAGGCATTTTAATGAGGCTTTTAGTTTATGAGTGGTAGGCTTTTTAGTGGGGCATTTTGTAGGCTTTTTAGGGGGCATTTCTGTAGGCATTTTAGTGGGGGAATTTGTAGGCATTTAGTGCGGTTTTAGTTGAGTGTGTGTAGGATTTTTGTGAGGCATTTTGTAGGCATTTTGTGAGGAATTTATGTTTATGAGTGGTGTAGGCACTTAGTGAGGTTTTTTGTGAGGCTTTTTTGTGGGCATTTTTGTGGGGTTTAAGTAAGGAATTTATGTGGGCATTTTAGTGAGGCTTTTAGTAGGCTTTTAGTGGGGCTTTTAGTAGGCTTTTAGTGAGGCATTATTAGGTTTTTTAGCGAGGTTTATTAGGTTTAGTGAGGCATTTACTATGAGGCTTTTTATGATTTGGTTTGGCATTTTAGTGAGGCATTTATGCATTATTTTATGTAGGCTTTTTAGGAGGCATTTATGTAGGCATTTTAGGGGGAAATTTTATGTGGCTTTTAGTGAGGCTTTTATGAGGCATTTATTGGGCTTTTGTGGGGCTTTTATGAGGCTTTTTAGTGAGGATTAGTGGGCTTTTTAGTGAGGAATTTTTTAGGCATTTTAGTGAGGAATTTATGTTGAGTAGGTTTTAAGTCCCGAAAATTTTGGGTAGCCTCAGCCTCCCTTCTGTCGGTCGCCGCTCACCCCCCCGGCCCTCGCCTCGGGTTCTCAGGGCGGGTGCCGTTTGTGGCCGTCCAGATACATGTAAAAAACGGGTATTATGGGCCGAGTTGGCTCAGGCACGGGTTTTTCTTTTGGGCCTCCATCCTCCCCTTCTCGGGGGCGTGGGGGGGTTTGAAGCTTCCCGAGGGCAGCCCCCCAAAAACCCCCGACGGGTACAACCTTGGCTACAGTGTGGCCCCCTCCCTGGGGCGTGGCGGGGTTCCGGCCCCCCCCGGTGGCGGGCTGGGTCTCCTGGTTCCTCCGGGGTGGCTGGCTGGGTCTCCGGGCCCCCTCCCTGGTGGGGGCTGGGCTCCTGGCTCCCCCCCGGGTGGCGTGGTGGGTCTCCTGGCCCCCTCCTGGTGGCGGGGGGGGCTCCTGGCTCCCCCCTGATGGGTGGGGGCTCCTGGCTCACCACATGCGGGGATTGACGGTGAAAGGAGGCCTGGGCTGGCCGGGTACAGGGATATGCAAGGGGGGCATCCTGGCTGGTTTAAAAGGGGAGAGGTTCCCCTGCCCTTTTTTCCCGTGTTGTCTCTCTGGATGACTCGTGTTCAAGAAAACTTGAACATTACTAAAATAGACTAAAGCAGAAACTGAAAAATTGTAAAAATGTCTGAATAATTTAAAGATAATGTAGGATATATATTAAATAAATAAATTTTTGGGAATTTCTGTTTGGGATATTTTTCATCTGTTTTTTTCACTTGTTTTTTTTACTGGTAGCAACGTTTGGCCGGACTGGAAGTTTACTTTGGAATGTGTAACACCATAACGTGAGCGCCCTGCACCCTTTTGTGTGGGGGGAGCAGAGGAGAGTGATGAGGAGTGTCCGAACCCGTGAGTGGACAGCTCGACCCAAGTATAAGAAAATAAAAGAAAACAAAGGAAGCTACAAGGGCCGTGAGTCAAAGGTTTTTGGCGCCCTGTAGTGGATGGCTCATCTGATCAAGGTTGTCTAAATCCCAAGTATTGGATGATGGTGGGGGTATCCTGTTCAGTTTTTGAAATAAGGAATGGTAAACGTAGGCAAAAAATGCTTGATTTTATATAGCAGTGGTGGAGATTAAAAAAGGAGTGAGGATGCCTAGGTATTTTAAAAGGTCTGATTATTAACTTTTTAACCCCTCCAAAAAAAAGGCAAAAAAATAGATGTGTTCTGTACGAAATAATACCCACAGTTTATGGCTCCCTCAGCAGGAGTATTGGCATTTCGGTTTCCCGGGCAGAAGGACAAAGATCGGACTTTAATCGCTTGTGATCCCCGTCTTACTCTATGGTTTGGGCTGGCATAAATAGTGACTTTAAGAGGCGGAAAACGAGCTTTTGGTAATAAAATGTCCCGAAACAGAGCATGCTGTGATGATTATGTGTCAAATCAGCGATTGCGTGAGGGGTGAACGGGCCCTTACCTGCATAGTAGTCAGCACCAAAATTTTGGGTAATTGGCATGGCACGCTACCCCGAAACCGATCCTTTCCCCCCGGGGGTTTAAAACCAGAATCCAAATATCACAAAACCCTTGTATAACCGGCGGCACACGCCCACAACTGTCACTGCTTGTGCCTGGGCTTTAAAAAAAATTTTAAATATTAAAGAGGATTAAAAATTTTCTTGCTTTAAACTGAGGCGGTGGCAGATGGGGTTTTTTCCGAATGGTGTGCTCGGGAGCCGAGTTTGATCCCCGAGGGGTGCCAAAAAACCCCCTGAAAATCTTTGGGAACTTGCTTCGGACGGCAAAGGGATCGGGGCGAGGGGAGCGGCATGAGCCTTAATCACGGCGTCACTATAAAAAAAACCTGCGCGCCACCACAAGGAGGGTAACCCCTCACAGCCCTCAAGGGAAAAATCCGGCTACCACCCTGGAGCATCATTGCCCACGGCCTATAGGGGGGGAAAAAAAAAAAACGCCTGTGACAGCCCACCCCCGTGTTTTTTGCCCCAGGACAGTTTGGGGGAAATTTTTTTTTCCTTTATAATTTTGAAGTCATTAAAAAGACCTGTATTAAAAACATCTTTAAAAACAAGCACCAGCCAAACTCCCCAAAAGCGGGGTAAACAAAGCCGGGTTTTAAAAAAATAATTTTAATTTACTTATATACAGCATTTATAAATTTCGTACATATATAACACTTGGATCAGGAATTTGGTGACAGGAATAGGTGTTTTGTCCCCCGGGCTCAGCGCCCCCCTGACACCCGCAGTAGTTCAGTTTTTTTGTTTCCCGCGAAAAAGTTTTTAGATCATTTTAAAAATAGAATGACGGAGGGGAAACAGGGGGGAAGAAAACAGTTTCCCGGACTGTTTTGTCTGCGTCTTGGGAGAACTTCCACGTGGAGGAGGAATAGAAGTAAATAAAAGGTTGAAACGGTACTCAAAGGGGAATATGAGGGCAGTGAGTGAGTGCCTAAGGGGGTCCCCTTATAAGAGCATTTAGTATATGAAATTGATGATACAGATGTGTAAATTTGGGTCTATTTTTCAATATACGAGACGAAAATCCAATGAATGGGGTGAGTAAAATGATCAAGTTCAAAATGCGCGCCCTACCACTCCCGGGGGGACAAAGGGGGATTTTTGGTTGACCCAGTGAGGGCACCCCCAGAAGCCGTGACCTGAAGGGTAATTAAGCGTATGGGGCGGCCCCGACCTTTAGGGGTAATTAGAGGGTGCGCCCCCCCAAACCCTTGGACTGCAGTCAGGTCAACCCTAGCAAGGGTGACCTGAAGGGTAATTAAGATATGGCGCGGCCTGACCTTTTTGGGGGAATTAGCAGGGTGGGCCCCAACCCGGGACCGCTACAATCCCTTTTCTTGTATCACGCGGGGTCCCCAAAATTTCAAGTCTTTTTTTCTTGTTTGCATGTTTTTGTTTAAAATGTGCAGTTTTGTTTTTGTGTGCTATTTTTCCTTCAGAATGCTTTTTCTACGAATAGGTAGTACAGTGTGGGTAATATAGACGTGTGGTTTGTTGAGTTTGCTATAGTTTATTTTTTTGCTTGAAAAAAAGTCTTTTTTTTTTTTTTTTTTTTATTGATGGTCCTGGAAAAACCCAAACCATATTTTACCCTTTGTTATGTGTTTTGTTTACGAGATTTTGCTTTTCGGTATGCAGGGGGAAACCCAATGCTCGTATCTTGGGACCCCCTGTATATTTTAATTATATACATCGAGTTATCTCCTGAATTTTTGGGGCGAGGTCCAGAAGGTTTAGAATTGCAGGTTCTTGGATCTGAGAAGAGGCACCGCGGACATGGATAGTAATGCCGAGGGGGAGCTAAGGGGATCGACCCCAAACCCGTTGTATGTTGGGGGATCCTCCAGAACGGCAGGGTTTTCCAGAGTGCTGAGTTTTTTGCAATGACACAGATTTTTGTTTCTACACTTAAGCTTCACGTCAAGTCCCGAAGAAATTTAAAAGCAACCATACTGGTTTATTTGAGAAGCTGAAGGACTTGTATGTGCCCCTGAGTAGCAGTGGCAGCTCAAACGGTTAATGGCTCGGTGCCCCCAGGACCCCGTAGAACTGTGAGCCTTTAAAGGAAAACCCCCAGGCTGCCAAGGGGTGTATTGGGGGGCGCCCAAAGGGCAAGGCGTGGTATTTTCTCAACAGAAAACCCGGAGAATACGAGGGTGTCGCGCTGCCAGGCTTGCTGGGAACGGGGCTAGCACAGGGCTCTGTCAGAGGACAAGAACCCCCCTGGGGGAGAGACAAAGAGAAATATGTCAGGAGTCTCGCTGAGGAGTAAGAGCCATTTGAACGAGTGACCTCCCCCCCGCCACTGAGCCTAAAAGCTCCGTTCCAAGTCTCATTTTGGGGGCGAGCCTATTTAAGCAGCAGATGGGCGCCTCGGTCGGGGCATGGTGGGCGATGGCTCGTTGGGCTGATACTTTGGGCAGTTTTTCACGGTGGCCCTCCAACTGAGCAGCTCCCCACCCTGGATTTCGGGCCCTGGATGCCCATCCTCCCATTTAACGAAAAACGCACCCTCTCTTGACAAAGTCAGAGGGCGTAGAAAGTTGAGGGGGGAAAAAAGCTGGGGTTTTTAAATCAAAGCGGGCTCCTCAAAGCTGTGGTGAGGCCATGATTGCGGGTTGCAGCAGTCTTTACTGCCGTGTGGGAATCAGGCACCATTCTTTTGACTGAAAAAAAAACCCCCCCCCAAAAAAAAAAAAAAAAAAAAAAAAAATGGGGGCGGTCTCCAAAAAAGGGAAGGAACGCGGGAAAAATCAGGACTACATTTTCCGCCGGATAAAAACGGCCTTTTTAGCGCTTTGGCCGGGGAAGGCGGGCACAGGGGGGTGACCATTTGGGTCCACGCATTTGCTAGGGATTTGGGGCCTCGGATCTTTGGGTTCCGGGCCCGGGTTTTTGAACGGCCCCTATCCTAAAGGGTTGGTTGGGGAAACCCCGGAAAACGGAGTGGGAAAAAGGGGGCCCCTTTCCCTATTGATCTGGGGTTGGGGGAAAATGAGTAGTATTTGGGGATTTGGACTCCTGGAAACGAAGTTATTGTTTTTAATGAAAATTGGGTCGTATCCGGGATGGGTCTGAGAGTGGGGAGGATCCGGGGTTTTCCGTAAAAAAGTAGAAAGGGGGCTTTTGAAAATTCATTGTTATGGTGGTTTGGGAATTTAATCTTGGAAAATTTTTAGTGGTGAGCCAAAAACCCCTCGGAATCGAAGTACGGGAGGGTCACTGATTTGTTTTTTCCAAATTTTTAAAAAAGAAATTTAAGTGTTTTGGAAGTTTTTTCCTTTGGGTGGCTGGACGTGGCTTAAAAAAGGAGGGGAATGCCCCTTTGGGAATAAAATCTTCGCAGACATGGGGTTTCCGGGGTGTTAGGCCTCTTCACAGAGAACAGGTACAATCCTGCCCCCTTTCCCCTTAGGAATTGTACCGGGGATTTGATAATAGTATTTTGAAATCCTATACAAATTTTGGCTTATGGGATTGGCATGTCCCTGAAAGATCCTTTCCCCTGAGTTGTTTTGGACTGGGATAGGGGGAAAGGGGGGCCCAAGGTCCTCGGGGGGGTTGTGATAAGTTTTTTAGGGGGGGGACCTGCGGGGACCCCCAAAAAAGGCTTGAAGGGGGGCAGGTGCCCGGCCCCCGGGTTTATGCTCCAATATTGATTGTTGGATGAACAAATCTCCATGCAACTTAACGAAGAAACTTTCCCGGGGGAAAATCCCAACATATAAATTTTTAAACATCATAATTTTTTACTCATACGGTAGGAAAAGGGGGGGGGGAATAAAACAAAGGCATCCCGGGCCCGGGCCCCTGTGGGGGAGCCACCTGAAACGTCTCCCTCGGGGTGTTTGGATAGGGGGCATTTCCCATTAACCAAAGGGGCCACTACAAACTTGGTGGGAAGGGTTATTAAAAAGGGTAATTTTTAATGGGAAAAGGGGCCCGGGGGAAAATGGCCTTTTGGGTAGCCCCCCCCATCTCCACGGATAGATTTGAATTATTTAAAGGGTCCAGTGCTTGACAAAATATTGTTAGAAGGAGGATTATCTCACCGACCGCTCATTGTTTTGGCTTATAAAACGGTTGTGTTCGTTCTACACTTTGTATTCTACTGTGCTAATGCGCGATGCCTGGGAAATATACAAGCCATGATGACATAGTACGAGTAATAGAGTTGCATAAGAATGATGAAACAAATAGAGAAATAAGCCGTATAACTGGGTCAACGAAAAGACTGAGTGTGTTGGTGAAGAAATGGCGCAGTGAGAGATGCCAGGATATCCCTCACCACAAACATGGGGGTGGGACCAGCCAAAAATGTTTCTAACAAAACTTTACATATTATCAAAAGACAGTTGTATATAAATCCTCAGTTTACTGTCTTTTGATAATATATGTAAAGTATTGTTAAAACTTTTTTGGCTGGTCCACCCCCATGTTTGTGGTGAGGGATATCCTGACATCCCCTCACCGCGTAATTTTCTTCACCAACACACTCACTGTCTTTCGTTGACACCAGTTATACGGCTTATTTCTCTATTTGTTTCATCATTCTTATGCAACTCTATTACTTCTAAACTATGTCATCATGGCTTGTATATTTCCCAGGCATTCGTCGCCATTAGCACAGTTATACAAAGTGTAGAACGAACACAACCGTTCTATAAGCCAAAACAATGAGCGGTCGGTAGATAATTCCTCCTTCTAACCACTATTTTGTCAAGCACTGGACCCTTTTAAATAATTCACATCTATTCGTTGGACGATGACTGTGAGGGCTACCCTTCTTGCCATGTAGTCATTTTCCTTCCCCTGGGCCCCTTTACAGACTGAAAAAGGAGGTTACTGTTTTTTAATTCTATGACGCTCATTGTCTCGAAGTTCTAAGTCTGTCGCTAACTGTAATAGTCCCAATTCTTTTCTTTATAGTAAAAAAAAGAGGAAAATATTTAGAAAATGAATTGTCTTCACATAAACGATCCTGCTCTCTCTCTCTCTTCTCTCTCTCTCTCTCTCTCTCTCTCTCTCTCTCGCTCTCGCTCTCGCTCTCTCTCTCTCTCTCTCTCTCTCGCTCTCGCCTCTCTCTCTCTCTCTCTCGCTCTCTCTCTCTCGCTCTCTCTCTCTGCTCTCTCTCCACAGTTATATATAACACCACAGCCTCCCATGTAATTATTGTAGAAACCTGTGCCTGGAAACACACTATGATATGAGGAAAAAATTAATAAAGATAAAAGAAAGATCAAAGATATATCATTTATCCCCTGAATAGCAAAAAAAAGGTACAAATATATTGAGGAAAAAAAGATCACATTAGTTATTAGCCCAGTGTGAATACTAAAGGGAATGCAAGACAGACGACTGATAAGATAAGATAACTTTATATAAGATAACTAATAAGTGTGTGCAAACATAGGGAACAAGTACATTTTTTCATGCGTAAATTAAGTTAGGGAATGTTCAAGAGGGGA
>JACEEZ010013636.1:0-31174 GCA_016584305.1 Chionoecetes opilio
GTGCGGTTGTGTGTGCTGCTGTTATCATGTGCGTTAATGTAAGGGGTGTGTGCGTGCCATGTGCGGGTTTTTTTCTTTGGGGTGTGTGGTACGTGATCATGTGCGTGCGGGTGTGTGTGTGATCATGTGCGTGCGGGTGTGTGTGTATGTGTGATCATGTGCGTGCGGGTGTGTGTGATTATGTGCGGGTGTGTGGGGGGTGAATGCATACGTGTGTGTACAGTATACGTGCGTGTGCGTGCATGCGTAGGTGCTCTAGTGTGTGTGTGCGTGTGCACACACAAGAAATAGGTGATAATTTAAATGTAAACATATATTACAAATTCATCTATGGATCTTCATTCAGAATTTCAACGTGCGTGTGTGTGAGTGTTGTGCGTGCGTGCGTGTGCGTGGTACAGAGTGTGTGTCGTGCGCGGCGTGGTTTCTCACTAGTGGTGGGCGTGGAATGCAATACGTGTGCGTGCGCGCTTTGTGTCGTGTGTGTGTGTGATGTTACTGTAGTACGTGCGTGTGCGTGGCATGACATAGGTGCTCGTGTGTGTGTGTATGAATCGTACAATTACGTAAACTATACTCCATAATTACTGCAAACTCGTTCACAATTTCCACTCTTCATGTCGCTTTATTTACCCCTGGACAGTATTTGTAGATATACCAACGTTATTCCTGGATTGTAGCTTCAACCTTCCTTTTCGGAGTTTTTTTCAGACTCATTTTCGGGGGAAGATTCGAACTTATTTCGGCGGGGACAACAAAAAAAAATTTTCAAGACTTCCATGCTTGACTGAATAGTGTAATGGCGCTTCTATACGAATTCAAAAGAAACATTAATAATTATTAGTTATATATTTTGCGGATACTGACGATTTCTTGTAGGCATATATGTTTTTGTGTAAGGTTGTGCGTTGAGACGGGAATGGACGCTTACAAAACATAATTTCCTTGACCCTTAAACATTACAACTTTTCATATCTTGCCTTGTGCTCCCATCTACCTCATATACAGTGCACGAAACGACAAAGAACCATTAAGAACAGAACGCAAAATAAGGAAGCATACAACGAGGCGCGAGGCCCTACACGTGGTCCACGTGTCCTGGTACGAACTATAGGCGGACGAGACACCGCGAGGACAGCATACGAAACGGGAAGACCCTATGAAGGATGGATGTCAAATGCAAGGAATAAACAAAATGTGAGGAGGACAGATGGAGGTGGACCCCGGTTGAGTCTGCAAGGACAACAAAGAACGAAAGAGAGGGAGGTGGAAAAGAGGAAGAGGGCGAACACAAAAGAAGAAAAAAAAGGTGTCCTGTGAATGCTGACGGTGAGCCAAGAGAACGGGAACGAGGCAAAAAGTATAGAAGGGAGGCGGAGAAGGTCCCAGAAGTAGGAAAACACAAGAAAAAAAAGCGAAGCATTACACAGTCTACAGATGCGTATATAACCAATGAGGAGTTTTCAAAGCTAAGCACCGCAGATTGTCTCGCGATCTCACACATCCTCTGCTCTTTGTTAGAGCCTGTCTGGAATATCATGTTCCGTAGTTCCTGTACTTCTTCGGACATATCGTAATTATCCTTCAATACAGCAACTGAAAACAGTCTTAAAAAAAATTTGTGGTTTATAATTTTATTTGTCTGCACTTGGTAATAACTATTGGCCCAAAACAATTGAATACCTTGAAACTGAATCTTTAAAATCGTTTCTTTCATGAAACAACGCCAAGTTGAACGCAGAATGAGGCTTCAGGAAATATACTACTTGTATGTAAGCATTCAGGAGTACGCTATGTTGGGCTGTACTAACTCTATACGTCTCTCTTACGACGGAACATTAAACCCAAACAGAGTGTGGCGGTCAGCACATATCACAGAAACCATCCCGCCGCAGGAATACTCTATCACCCACTTTACCTGTTGACACCACGGGGAGGGAACTCAGCTCAGCCGCGGCGGCCGCCGCGCGCTCCTTACCTCACGGATCATATCTCTGATACTCCTAACCAGTCTCAATACCAGAGGCTGTCATCCTAACTATCATCACCCGCTTATCTCATCACACCCTCTCCTATCTGCTTACTGGGAATATTGTGGCATCCGCTCCCACATACCGTTGATCCAATATAAGGAGGACGTTCGCTTCTCCTCTTATTCAGATCGTGCTGATGAACTGTGACTTGTGTTTGTTGATTGGGCGGAGCGAGTGTGGCGCGTGTAGTTACGTGATAGGACGTCAGTCTATATGAGTACCAGTGAGTAGTAAGTAGTTGGGTGGTAAATAAAGCCGTCGCACAGCCAGTGAAATGTCCTCCTTGCAGTCCTTCCCCGTCTCCTACCCATGCCCTGAACAGGTTAGTGTGGACTATAGTTTGAGAGGGGTGGGTTGCCCCCCCTTCCTTCGTTACAATAGGATCAATACCATGAGGACAGTAGAATTATTCAGAGGGAAGGGTGATTATTGATCAGAGGGGAAAAGAATGAGGTGGGAGCGGCTAGAATGGTCGCGGCGGGCTTGGAAATAGTAAACACAAACATTTTGAACTATCTAGGATCCCGGACTCTTCTGTTGTGTGATCGTGCCCAAGCATCTCAAATGACTTCTTTGTTAAACGTGTTAGTAGCAAGGACAGACGGACACACCTAAATAACAGGTACTCAGTGAATGCTTAATACAAGTAAATTATTTCCTGAAGTATTATTCTGCTGAACTTGCGTTTTTTTCATGAAAAGGACGATTTTTAAAGATTGAGTTGTTCAAGTATTCAATTGTTTTGTGATCCAATATTTTCACCCAAGATGAGCACAAATACACAAATTGAAAACCTACCCATTGTTTACTTAAGAATATAGTGTTCTCCGTCTTGTTGTTACTTCGAAGGGCTCAACTCGTGACTATTGCGTCCACGAAAAAGCACAGTGGCAATTTAGGCGGCGAAACTGATAGATCCATTGCCACGAGCGCTGACTAAGTGCAGAGGAGTGTCTATGCGACACACTGCACGATGACCAGTCGCACAGGCGCATTTCGAGGTAAGCTTATTAGAAAACCTCCCCATACCTGCTAGTCGTGTCGTGTGCTGCGCTGTGTGTGTGTGTGTGTGTGTGTGTGTGTGTGTGCTGTGTGTGATGTGTGTGGCTGTGTGTGGTGTGGTGTGGGTGGGTGTGGCTGTATGTGTGATGTGTTGGTGTGTAGTAGTGTGTGTGTGTGTGTTTGCAATAACGTAGAGATGGACCGGATCCAATTTTCACTACATTGCGTGCATGCGGGATACGGCTTATCTATTCCAATATTACGGAGTGGCTGTGGATATGTTCCGCCATCAGGAGTGTTGAGTGGTAGTTTGTTTCCGACACAAATAATTGGAAATGTAAGATACTAAGAGATGAATAGAAAATATAATGTTTGAGATTTTTCAGAATAGAGGAACTAAATATATATAATCAAATATGCTACAAATTTCAAAAAAAATCCGTTAGCACTCGCAAAACACTGACCGCAGCTATCGATTTTTTTTATTTGATAGATTTTCTTTCGCTTTTATATATATTACACCCTATAGCACCTTTTTTTTTTTATCACAAGAGGTGGCCAAGGGCACTAACAAAAATGCGGTTAACACCAAAGCCCGCTTGCTTAGTTGCCAGTCCCCTATAAAGACGACTGTAAGACGCATAAAATACACATAAAACACGCCGGGGTGAGTATGAGTCCAGTTTAGTTCGAAAGGTGTCTTGTTCTACTCTTCTTTTGGAAAAGATTTAAGTCATAGGAAAGTGGAAAAATAGAACACAGGAAGAGAGTTCAAGAGTTACCAGTGAAAGGGAGAAAGAGTAAAATCTTGATTAACTTGAACTAGAGTTGCACATATTGGGTTACCTCGCCCACCCTTCGTGCCTCACAAGATCTGACTCCGTCTCCGGACACATCTGGATCTGTATGACGTCATCGTGTCAGCACCACACACAGCGGGGGGGCCTGACAAGCGTACCACTCCTCTATCTTCACCGCTCCACTTATCCTGTTCCACTGAAGCTTGAATATGTGTACCTGTGAAGTGTACTTCTCTGCCATCACCCACTCGACCTGTCGGATGCTGGATTCGGTACCAAGCTGCATGCTGTGTGTCGCGCACGGCTTCTGGCAACCGGGGCGTTCAGGTCATACCCATCCCCACGTCTATTGGTGGATGCTGGTGTCCTTCCAATGAGATCTTCAACGCCAGTCACTCCTGGTTAAGATGTTCGTTCATGCTGCCTCCCAACGCCTCCCCTGCACCTCAATAAGCTTGCCGTGCTGTGTCTTGTGATTGAGGATCGCAACTTTACCATGGGCGGAAGAAGCTTACCAAAGCCCCTTGGTCCTTCGATTGGACAGCTATTATGGAGTGATATCCTCCCTGCTTTAATCGGAGCTCTGCCCTGTACCATAGGCTTACGACAGTCGGTCCATGGCTTCTCCCCAATAGTGTCCTTTTGCAAAAGCCTTCGCTCTCAAAAGGGTCTTTTTTACCTCCTCAGGCTGAGCGTGCCAGTTTTTAGACCACTTTTGCACACATCAGAGTTCGGTCTCCGGTCTTGAGATGATGGTTCCAAACCGACGAAGGAGTTGGATACGGGTGTCGTATTCCCCATCGTTTAAACAAAGGCCGTCAGCCTTCCAAGACTGTTTCATCTGTTTTACGCTGACAATAAGTGCTCATTGTATATGCTCTCAATAGACTACTTTTTACACTTCCGGATGTGTTTATCTTTTACAATTTTAGGATCCTACTTACTGCTTCTCAATCACTAGTCATTTTAAACTTCCCCATCCGCTGGTCAATGCCATCCTGGAATGGTCTTTATCTGATCAAGAGGCGAGGCGGAACGAGTCAGACTTTTGTGCTTGGGTACCGGCAACATGTAGGTGTGCCGGTAATGAGGAAGCTGATGCCTTGACAAAAGCTTGTCAGCGAGAAGACCAGCTCGAGCACATTTTAGCAGTGCCGGATACGGACCTGCGATCCCCGGCAATCCATACGCACAGTTCACAACAGTTTGCAGGAACGTTGGATTACTATAGGGCAAAATAAAATGCGCACCATCGCCAAAAGTATCGAGGGACATGGAGGCTTACTGCGGCTCTCCGTATGATGGGAGACTGCCTTGGCACGATTGCGTATTGGTCACACTCCTATATACTCATGGGTTCCGTCATGGAGGGGGGCCACCCCTCCTCCTACTGTGATGATTGTTTGGTCCCCTTAACAACCGTGTGCCGACTTGCTGTCGAGTTTGTCCCAGTCTTGCGGGAGCCTACCGGTGTGCAAATTTTTGTCCTCGTTGTCGCGGGTCGGACGGTTGCTTTACCGTCTCTCCCTGGCATTGGGAGAGATCGGTGGTTTCTCTCCGGGACATGAAGGTCCATACTTTTTAGTGAGAAAGGCTTGGCCTCTCAACAAGTTATGATGTTCTCTTAATATTCACTTAGATCTTGTTTTACATGCTTAATTTTGTTCTTGTGCCACGTACTTTCGTCTAATTAGTGCGCCAATATTTTAATTCGATCTCGACAATTTTGTTGTTTTAGTTCTTACTTTTAAATGTCTATTCACACTTGTGTAAGCAGGCGTGCAATTAACCCCGCATGGCGTCTGCGGCGCCTTAAAACCTATAATACCAATCCAGATCAATATATGCTTCTCATGTGATTATTTTACCCTTCCGGATGTTTCCTTTTACAATTTTAGTATACTTGTACTGCTCCTCTTACGATCACTATGTGTACATTTTAACCTCTCTATCCCTCCATCGCCCGCATCGGTTCAAGTGCCATCCTGGAATCGGCTTTATCTGCTTTAAGAGGCGAGGGCGGAGGTCTCATCTTTGTTGGGTAACGGCCACATTCGATGTAAGGTGCCTGCCACCGGTAAGAGGAAGCTGACCTGCCTGGCAAAAGCGCAGCTAGCGAGGCACCAGCTCTATCACATTTTGCATGTAGCCGGTACGGACCTGCGCTCGCGCAATCCCAGAGATCAGTTCACACAGTTGGCAGGAACGTTGGATTACTATAGCGGCTCAAATGAAAATGAGCACATCCGCCAAAGTATCGAGCACTGGAGCATATGCGGTCTCTCCACGGAGTCCCCCCCTCGAGCAGATGGGAGACCGCCTTGGCACGATTGCGTATTGGTCTCACACTCTGATATACTCATGGGTCGAGTTCCTCATGGAGGGGGGGCCAACCTCTGCCTTACTGTGATGTGATTTCTTGGGTCCCCCTTAACTGTCGCGGCCACTTGTGGACCGAGTGCTCCAGTCTTGGGGACCTACGTAGTGCAATTTTTGTCCCGGTTGTCTCGGGTCCGACGGTGCTTACCGTCTCCTCCCTGGCATTGGGAGAGAGGTGTTTCTCTCCGGGACATGAAGGCCATACCTTTATTGAGAGGTGGCCTTTCCCTCAACAAGTTATGATGTTTTTAATATTCCTTCGATATTATTGTTTTTTAATTTGTACCTCATTGTTCTTTTATGTATTTCGTTCATTTTACAAATATTTAATTATATCTTAAATTTACCACCGTCTTTCGTTTTAGTTTTACTTTCCTGTTAGTATCAGTAAGAAGGATCGGTCAATAACCCCGCAGTTCCACCCCTTGTGCGCATCTGAAAAACTATAATCAATCAATCAATAGTAACTTCAAATACAGTAAAAAGATATGGGTTCTAAAACCCAAAACACCTTTCTGGTGTGCCTATGTTCGCCAAAATCAACGTCTAACGGGCAATGCACCTATCTTTTCGATCTCTGACATTGTCAAGCAAGTCCTTATAGACGTCGTCAGCATTGCGAGTTATGTCTTATTCATTTTGGGACATGAGAGAGGTGCAGTGTCTCTACTGTTCTGGCAAATGCCACAAATTGTCCAGTCCATGGTGTGATTTTCACTGAGCCGTAGATTCAGAGCTGTGACAAAACAACTGCAAAAAAAAGAAAGACATTATCAACCGACACATAAGTTAAAAAATATCGTTAGTAAATCTCGACTATATGCTTATCGTGTATTCTTACAATAACTTATCTATTGTATTAATTAATTCCTAACCTACTGATTGTATGATTCTCTAGGCATGCATCAATCAATCCTGCTACTGAGTGGATGAAGCTTGACATCACTAAATCGATCGTTACACGTTGTCACAGTAATAAAACCACGCCCCCCCAAAAAATAGAAAAACAAAGGTCATTCATCGTCCAGCATGAAATTCTTTATGAGAAGCACTAAGACACAAAGTGGAAATAGACAGCATCAAAATTATTCAATTTGCCTACATAGTAAACACATGATTATGTGAAAGAGATATCAAACATCTAACACAATTATTTGAGGACAACAAACAAGTCATTAAAACATGTCTCACGAAACGTAAATCTCATTCTCGAGACCGACCCACTTTTTTTCATGTGACACATTATATGAGACTGTCTCCTGTATCTCTTCTCTGCCCATGATATAAGGGAAATCATTTACATGCTATTACTTGTTAGAGTGGGGAACACATGTTGGTCGTAAATAACACGGGTGTGTCTTGTGCCAAAGCTGCAACCAGATATATCCTTGATGTTTGAAGGT
Organism: Chionoecetes opilio; assembly: GCA_016584305.1. Lineage (NCBI taxonomy): Eukaryota > Metazoa > Arthropoda > Malacostraca > Decapoda > Majidae > Chionoecetes > Chionoecetes opilio. The sequence continues at coordinate 7,618 of JACEEZ010013636.1, forward strand.
TTCCCGGGAAGGATGGACGTTCTAGTCAGGTAAGAGGCCAGACTCTGTGAAAACTATTGCTCGGACTTCTCAGGGGTGGATGTTCAGACATTTCGGTCATCCCTTGTACGTCGTTCCTCGCGTGTTTTATGTGCACCTACCAAGCCTACAACATTTGAAGTGAGTAAGTGATGTAACACTATGATGCCATACATTATTTTTCAACATCAGGGAAAAAAAAGTTTTCACGGGGGAAAATTAACACCAAAATGATGGTTTAAAAAAACCCCCAGCATTTTGGGGGAAAAAGTACCAGGTCCCTTTACCGCCTTATTACATTTTTTTTTTCTCCGACCTTCAAGATCCCGTAGTACCCCCAAAAAAGAATTTTAAAATGGGGGGGGATGCCCCTTTCCCCCCCCACCCCAACAAACTTTGGGGGCACTGGGGGAATGGGGGGGTTTTAGGGTGGGGAAAGACAAATTGGGGCATCGCTGACGATGCCCCTCTGATGCCCCCCTCCTCTTTCTCTTGTCGCCTCAGACTTGGATTTGCCTGCTATTATGAAATGCAAAAGAAGCAATTCATCTTTCCCCTAATGGGCCATCAAAACCCCAAATTTCTAAAAATACATACATGAGCGTCCCTTTACTACCCCATTGCACCCCCTATATGGGGGACAGTTCATCCAAAAAAATTCTTATAGCGGCCCCCATTAGCAGGAAGGTTGGGGGGTACTAAAATCTCCTCCCAAATGGTGAAAAGTTCCAGCACCGCAATAAAAAAACGAAAAACCCTTAGCTAAAAAATAAATGGGCCGGCCAGTTTTTACGGGGAGGGGCCCTAAAAATCTTTTGACCCTTATTTGGGGGCCCTTCGGTTTCCTATAAAGCCCCTTTTTTCCTTTTAAAGCTCTTCCCACACTGCGGGTAGTTTTCCCCCGTCCCCAACGGGCAAAAGCGGTGTGTGGGGACCTGTGAATGCATCGTGTGTGTACAGTATACGTGCGTGGCGTGCAGGCGGAGGTGCTCTAGTTGTGTGTGCGCGTGTGCACGACATAACTACAAGATAGTTGATACTCTTAAATGTAAACATATATTACAAATTCATCATGATCTTCATTCAGAATTTCAACGTGCGTGTGTGTGATTGTGTGCGTGCGTGCGTGTGCGGGTGTGTGTGTGTGCGCGTGTGGTGGGTGAATGCATACGTGTGCGTGCGTTCTTGTGTGTGTGTGTGTAGTGTGTGTACTGTATACGTTGCGTGTGCGTGCATGCCATAGTGCTCGTTGTGTGTGTATGATCGTAATTACATAAACTATACTCATAATTACGCAAACTCGTCACTTTCCACTCTTCATGCGCTTTATTTACCCCTGGACAGTAATTTGTAGATAGACCAACGTGTATGACTAGGATGTAGCTTCACCTTCCTTGGTCGTCGGAGTTTTTCTTCAGACTCTTTTTCGGGGGGAAGATTCGAACTTATTTCGTGGCGATTCACGACCTCAGCTTGATCCCTGAAAAGTGTCCATAGGCGTCTTTCATGCAATAAACGAATTCAAAAAGAAACATTTATAATTATTAGTTATATATTATGCTCGGCTACTGACGATTTCTTTGTAGCAATCTGTTTTTGTGTATGATGTGGCGTTTGAGAAGGGAGGCGCTACAAAAATAATTTTCCCTCTCCTTAACATTTACAACTTTATATCTGGCCTTGTTTCATCTCAAAGTGGCAGACAGGCAAAGAACTAAGAACATAAGAAAATAGTGCAGCTACAAGAAGAGGCGCGAGGCCTACACTTGGTAGTTCCTGTAGCGTACTATAAGTAGCTGACCAGACACTCGAGGAAGCATAAAGACGAAGATTGAAGGAGGAGAAATGCACGGAATAAACAAAAGTGATACTAGGAAGATGAGGTGGCCGTGAGCTGCAAGACAAAGACGAAGAAGAAGGGTGGAAAGGAGGAAAGGCGACACAAAAGAAGAAAAAATGTGTCTAGAATGCTGATTGAGCCAAGAGAAGGGAACGAGGCCAAATATAGGCAGGGAGGCGAGACAGTTAGTAAAAACAAGAAAAAAAAGGCGAACTACATACACATTCTACAGACATGCGATCATATCATAAACACAAATGAAGAGTTTTCAAAGCTAAGCCGCCAGATGATCTCGCGCATCTCACATCCTCTGCTCTCTTGAGCTGGTATGCAGACTATCATTTACCGTAAATTCTCTGTACTTCTTCACGGGACATATCAGAATTACTCCTTCAATACAGACCACTACTGAACAGTTCTAATAAAAATGTGGTTTATAACTTTCTTTGTATCACTGCACTTGTGAAACATTGGCAAAACAATTTTCATACTTGAAACACTCATCTTTAAAAAACCCCACTCCACACCTAGTCTTTTCATGAAAAACGCGACAGTTGAAGCAGAATGTAAGGCTTCAGGAAATAACTACTGTATGTAAGCATTCACTGATTACCTAATTTGGGATGTATCACTGATCGCTTACGACGAGCCATTTAACACAAACAGAGTGTGGCGTTCAGCATCTCCACAGAAACCTCTCCGCCGCAGGATCTGCTATCATAACACGGTCTCCTGTTGACACCACACGGGGGGGACTCAGCGCAGCCCGCGGCGGCCCGCACGCTGCTTACCTTACCTCACGGCTTCATATCTCCTGATACTCACTAGACTTCTCACATACCAGAGGCCTGTCACCTAACTATCATCACGCCGCTTATCTCATCACACGCTCTATACACTGTACTGGAATATTAGTTGGCATCCGCTCCCCACATACGTTTCCACTAAGGAGACGTTCGTCTCCTTATTTCGTGCTTTACTGTGACTTTTATGCTCGTGTTGTGTTGGGGCGGAGCGGAGTGGCGCGTGTATGTTACGTGATAGACGTGCAGTCACTATTACAGTGAGTAGTAAACTATAGTTGGTGGTAATAAAGCGTGCACAGCAGTAAATGTCTCCTTGCAATATCTTCCCTGTCTCCTCCTAAGCCCCTGAACCGTTCGTGTGACTAAGTTTGATAGGGATGGGTTTGCCCCCCCTTCCCTTCGTTACAATAGGATAAACCAGAGTAAGATAGGATTATTCAGAGGGAAGGGTTGATTTGATTGATTCAGAGGAAACAATTGTCCAGGTGGAGCGGCTAGAATTCGCGCTGCGGCGGAAAATAGTAACAACTTTTGAACTACTAGCGATCCCGGACTGTTGTTGAGGTGCCAAGCACTTAAATGACTTCTTGGTTAAAACATCGTTCGTCGCAAGACAGACGACACACACTAAAACAGGTACTCAGTGAATGCATACATACAAGTAGATTAATATCCTGAAGTCTTATTCTGCTTGAACTTGCGTTATTTCAAGGTCAAAGACGATTTTTTAAAGATTGAGTTTCAAGTATTCAATTTGTTTTGCCAATATTTACATCACCAGGTCGACAATACATAATTCATAAACTACATTTTTTATTAGAACCATGTTTCCGTTGTTGTATTTGAAAGGGTATTCTGATATGTCCCGAAAAAGTCAACAGATCAGAATTTACGGTAAATGATAGATAATTCAGGCTGAAGTGCAGGAGGATGTTACGCCACGAGAGGACGGTCATTGAAGGCACGTAGCTTATTAGAAAAGCTCCATACCTACATAGTGTGTGTGTGTGGCTGTGTGTGTGTGGTGTGTGGTGGTGGGTGTGGCTGTGGTGTGTGTCTCTGCTGTGTGTGTGTGTGGGTGGGTGGGTGTGGCTGTATGTGTGTGTGTGTGTGTGTATTAATCATGTGTGTGTGTGTTGTTGTGCATAATTAGAGATGGACCGTGCATGGACCAATTTTTTCATCTTGCGATGCGGATACGGCTTATCTATTTCCATTTTACGGATGTGGCTGTGGATTTGTTCAGCCATCAGGAGTTGGTATTTGTTTCGACACAAATAATTGAAATTTAAGATAACTAAGAGATGAATAGAAAATTATAATTTTGATATTTTTCAGAAAATAGAGGACTAAAATATAATTAATCAAATTATGCTACAATTTCAACTATCCGTTACATGCACTTTGCCAACACTGACGCAGAGATTTTTTTTTATTTTGATAGATTTTTCTGCTTTTATATTATACCTATAGCACCTTTTTTTTTTTTTTTTATGCACAAGGAGCTGGCCGAAGCACACACAAATGGTTAACACAAAGCCCGCTTAGTTGCCAGTCCCTATACAGAAGACTGTAAGAATAAAATAAAAACAAAGGGTTGAGACCAATTTAGTCTCGAAGGTGTCCTTGTACTCCTTCATTTTGATCAAGTCACTCTCTAGTCATAGGAAAGTGGAAAAATAGAACAGGAAGATAGTTCAGAGTTTTACTCAGTGAAGGGATGAAAGCATGTAAGATATTGATTACTGAATAGACTGACTTGGGGTACCTCACCTGTCGTGCATCTGTTCAAGCTGACTGTCTCGTGTACCATGGATCTACTGAAAGTCCTCTCGCACACCAGCTGGGGGCTAATCGCGCTACACTCCTCTAATCTTCACACGCTCACTTATCCTTTTCGAAGCTTGAATTGGAATGGGAGTGTAACTTCTTCTGCACACCCACTCACTGCGGGATGCTAGATTCTGGTACATCATGCTGGTGTCCGTCTGGCAACCGGGGCGTTTCAATCTGTCATCTCCCATCCCCAGTCCCCCCTAAAAAATTTGTGGATGCGTGGTGGTCCTCCCATTAGATCTTGCAAGCGCCAGTCCCTCTGTTAGATGTTGTTTATCGACTCCAACGCCTCCCTGCTCAATAGCTTGCGTGCTGTGTCTTGTGATTCGGATCGCACACTTTACAATGGGCAGAAGTGAAGCTTACCAAAGCCCCTTGGTTTCCGTTGACACTATTATGGAGAATGCTATCTTCCCTGCTTTCGGATCTGCCCGCATAGCTTACGACAGTCGTCCATGGCTCTCCCAGCAAGTGTCTTTTGTCAAAAGCTTCCGCTCTCAAAGGGTCTTTACCCTCCTCAGGCTGATATCGTCATGTGCCCTCATTTATTTTAGACCACTTTTTGCACACGTTCAGAGTTCGTCGCTGTCTTTTACTGACTGGTTCCAAATCAAACGAAGAGTTGGATCAGGTGTCGTATTCCATCGTTTAACAAGGCGTCAGCCTTCCAAGTGTTTCCTCTGTTTTTACCGGCTGAAATAGTATCTATTTTATATGCCTCATGTTATTTTTACCCTTCCGGATGTTTTCTATTCAATTTTTAGTGATTCTTGTAGTGCTCTATCAATCACTATGCTCATTTTAACTCTCCCCTCCGCTGGTCAATCCATCCTGGAATGGCTTTTATCTGCTCAAGACGGCGAGGCCGTACGGTCACTTTTGTTTGGGTCGGCCTATGTAGGTGCATTGCCGGTAATGAAAGCTTGATGCCTTGTCAAAAGCGTGCAGCTAAAATACCAGCTCCCTCTCACATTTTTGCAGTGCCGGCTACGGACTACGCTCGGCATCCTGATCAGTTCACAACAGTTGGCAAGAACGTTGGATACTATAGGGCAAAATAAACTCTCCCGCACTCATCCGCCAAAGTACGAGGACTGAGTTTTTACATTTAATTAATAGAAATATAATTTTCTACTGCGGTCTCTCCCGGAGATGGGGAGACTGCTTTGGCACGTCTTGCGTATTGGTCACCTCTATATACTCATGTGTCCTCCATGGAGGGGGGCACCCTCCGTACTGGATGATTGTTTGGTCCCCTTCACTGTGTGGGGGCACTTGGCTGGTCGATTGGACCCAGTCTTGTGGGACCTCACGTGTGCAATTTTTTGTCCCGGTGTCGCCGGTCGACGGTGCTTACCGTCCTCATCCTGGCATTGGGATGAGGTGTTATCTCTCCGGGACATGAGTCCAACTTTTATTGCGAGGCTGGCCTTCTTCAACAAGTTATGATGTTTTTAATATTAACTTATGACTTTTTTAATGTACTTTGTCTTTATGTAACTATTCGTAATTTTCAATATTTTTTATTCTATCATAAATTTGGTTTTTTAGTTTTACTTTACATGTATCTTTTGTAAGCATGCGTCAATCAACCCCGCAGTTTTGCGGCGTCTTAAAACTATAATCAATCAATCATATATGCTCTCATGATTATTTTTAACCCTTCCGATGTTTCTTTTACAATTTTTAGTGATTCTTGTACTGTTCCTCAATCACTATGTCATGTTTAACCGTCTCCCCACCGCTTTCGTCAATGCCATCCTGGAATGCTTTATCTGCTCAAGAGGCAGCCGTGGACGGTACGCTTTTGTTGGTAACCGCACATGTAGGTGTTGCCGGTATGTGACAGAGCTGATGCTTGTCAGACAAGCTGCAGCTAGAAGACCAGCTCTATCATTTTCAGTGCCCGGCACGGACCTGCGCTCGGCAATCCATAGATCAGTTCACATACGTTTGGCAGGAACGTTGGATTACTATAGGGCAAATAAAATGCGCACCATCCGTCCAAAGTATCGAGACTGCAGCTACTGCGGTCCTCTCCCGGAGATGGGAGACTGCCTTGGCACGATTGCGTAATTGGTCACACCTCTATATACTCATGGGTTCCTCATGGAGGGGGGCCACCATCCTTACTGTGATGGATGTGTTGACGTCCCCTTAACTGTGCGGCACTTGCTGGTCGAGTGTGTCCAGGATCTTGGGGACCTACGTGTGCAATTTTTTTCCCCGGTTGTCGCGGGTCGGACGGTGCTTACCGTCTCCTCCTGGCATTGGAGAGAGGGGGGTGTTTCTCTCCGGACATGAAGTCCATACCTTTATTGAGAATGCTATGGCCTTCTTCAACAGTTAATGATGTTTTTAATATTCACTTATTATTGTTTTTAATGTACTCTTGTTCTTTTATGTATTTCGTTATTTCAATATTTTAATTATATATATCTTAAATCTTCGTTTTTTAGTTTTACTTTTCATGTTATTATGTAGCAGCGTCAATAACCCGCAGTTGCGGCGCCTTAAAACTATAATCAATCAATCAATAGTAACTTTCAAATCCAGAAAAGATATGGGTTCTAACACACCAAACACCTTTCTGGGTGCCATGTTCGCCAACATCAACGTCAACAGGGGGGCAATGCACCTACTTTCTGAAAGAAGCATCTCTGCCCATTGTCAAGAAAGTCATATAGACGTCGGCAGCTATGCGGTTCTGTCCTATTCTTTGGACATGAGAGAGGTGGCAGTGCTCTACTGATCTGGCAACTGACACAAATTGTCCCTCCATGGTTTGATGTTTCACTGAGCCGTAGAATTCAGAGCGGTTGACAAAACAACCTGGCAAAAAAAAACAGACATTATCCCACCGCCACATAAGTTTAAAATATCGTTAGTAAATCTCGACTATTATGTTTCGTGTATTCTTACAATAACTTCTCTATTGTATTAATTAATTCCTTACCTACTTGATTGTAGATCTCAGCATCATCATCAATCCTGTACTGAGTGGATGAAAGCTTGACATCACTAAAACTACGTTCACAGTAATAAATACACGCAAAAATAGAAAACAAGGTCATCAGTCCATATGAAATCTTTTATGAGTCTCCTAGAAAGTGAAATATACAGCATCCACTATATATCATTTGCCTACAACATGTAAACACCTGATATACGAAGATGATATTCAACATCTACCACAATTTATTTGAGGACAACAAACAAGTCATTAAACATGTCTCCGACGTAAAATTTTCTATCGAGCGACCCACTTTTTTTCTACATGTGACCATTAATCTTAGACTGTCTCGTATCTCTTCTCTGCCCATGTTATAAGGTAAATCATTACTGCTATGACTTGATGCGTGGGGACAATTTTTGGTGTAATAACAGCGGGTGTGTCTTGTGCAAATCTTCACCAACTTGCTGTTGAATGTTTTCCCCGGTGAAGGATGACGGGTCTAGTTCAGGTAATAAGGCAGACTTCTTGAAACTATTGCTCGGACTTCTCAGGTGTGAAGTTCAGACATTTCTATGTCCTCCCTTGTACGTCGTTCCTCGCGTGTTTTAATGTGCCACCTAACCAAGCCTACAAACTTTTGAAGTGAGTATTGATGTAACCCTATTTGCCTACATTATTTTTTCACATCAGGGACACAAGTTTCATCATGGAAACTTAACACACCAAAGTGATGGTAAAAAACCCCCAGCAATTTGGGTAAATGTACTCACTAGTCCTTTACGCCCTTCATTACTATTTTTTTTTCTCAAAAGGGAAAAAAAAAAAACCTTTTCACGATCCCCGTCAGATACCTCTAAAACAAAGTAATTATAAAGTGGGAGAGATGCCCCCTTCCCCTCCTACCCTAAACAAACTTTAGGACACTGGTCGGAATGCGGATTTTTTAGGGTGTGGGAAGCGCTCTGTAACACTCGCTGACGATGCCACTCTGATGCCTCCTCTCTCTTTCCTCTTGTCGCTCTCCAGACTTGATTTGTCTGACTATTGATGAAATTAACAAACGAAGACAAGTTCCTCTTGCCACTATGTGGGCACATCATGCCAATTATCTGAGACACTACATACATGAGCTTCTCTTCTACATCACCCCATTGGCACCCCTATATGGGCCACAGTTCATACAAAAGAACAATTCTTACATAGCGCCACATACTAGCAGGAAGGTTGGAGTACTAGATATCTACCTCCACATGTAGAAAAGTATCCAGCACCGCAATAAACACGAAAAACCACTTATGCTATATGAAGTTACCGCCAGTGACGGCGATGCCTAGTTCTTGACGGGCTTTTTTGGCCGTGTCGTCTATAACCAAGATCTATATTCTTAAAGCATCCGTCCACACTAGCGGGCAGTGCCCCTGTCACCGGCAAAAGCCCGCGGCACACCTCAACTGTTGTCACACAGCGAGAGCCTGCCTGGGCCCGTCAGAGGCGAGCAGCTGGGCAGCCGGCAGTGTACTACACCAATGACGAAGCAAGAAGACCGTAAGAAGCTAAAACTGTTGTACCATAATTCCCCCCATTGGGGGTTATGTGCCTGAAAAAGAAAAGGACAAAGTGGAAAAAGAATGGTGCAAAGACTGCTACAAGTAAAAGAAAACAGTTTGGAAGTCTGTTACGATTTTTCGAGAATTGCATGATGGAAATATGCCGTGACTTCATAAACTATGTGAGAATGCGGACCCAAGTACATTCTATAAACTCCTTGCGAAAGTAACACAATATAATAAAAAGCAGGATACCAAATGAGGGACAAGCATAACCTTTCTGACTTCTCTTTTTCTCAGTTCCCGTCTGTGTTTGGTTGGCGAGATTGCTCTATTTTCTCTCTCTAATCTCATCCACTTTCACGTTGACACCCTAATCTTGCATTTCCTTTTGCGATACCTGGAAAGCAGCAGCTTTTTGTCTGTCTTCTGTATATGCCCATTTTTCACTTTCCATAGGCACGGTGTTTGCCGAAAAGTTCAATTAGGTTAAGGATCGCATATCTTGGCCGACTGATTTTGCGCTGGGCGAGGGCTAAGATCATGATGTTCTGATGTAGATTGTAGTGTAATTCCTGACAACTGACATCATGCTCCAAAGATCCGCATGTAAGCCTCGTATGTCTGGCCGACGGCACTGCCGGGGGGGGGGGGGGTGCGGGGGGGGTGATTGGACGCAGGGGTGGAGGGTTGGGGGCAGGGGGGAGGAGGGGGCAGTGCCTCTGGTGAATCGCTCACCTACCGTCACGGGCATTTTTTACTCATTTGCCCGCCGGGCACAATGCTGTTGAGCCCGTCGACAGGCAAACTGCTCCGCTTGTGCCCACGGCATTGGCCAGTTTAGTGTAGGACGGTACTCTAGAATATATAGATTTTGCTCTATATTTATACTGTCAGTAACTGAGGACGAACAACCTCTCTCCTCTCTGATATTCGATTTGTCCGCCGAAGTGCACCAGGAAGGGATGGAGCCAAATAATTTTAAAGATTGGAATGAAATTATTTATCTTTTCCTTATTTATAGTTGAAATATTAACTATTTATCCAGACAAATGGCCGACGCCAAAACCGATTTTTTTTAATAATTTTTATCTAGGGTATCGACGTTGTAATGGGTTTCTAAGAAATGTCCTTGAGAATACCCCTGGCGGACTTACTGATGCGCAATCATAACCCCATTACCAGTGTTGCCCAACTCAAACACTCTTTTTGGGGGGGGGTCATAATTCCCTACAGAAACCATGAAAGTCCCTACGTGGTCCCGACGTACAATGTCAATATCTCAAAAACACCGCGCCTGTCCCTACATGAAATAAAAACAAAAGTTCAACAGAATGCACATGTTTGTTTATAAAGTGAAGCTTTAGGGACCAGATTATTATCAGAAAAGTATTTTGTATAACGAGTTAACGAAGGCTATACTATAACGTTGCCATGGCCACGAGGTGGTCAGTGCGTGCCCGCATCCTTTCCGACATCAGGAGTTGGTCCACGAATGGAAAGAGTGGGAGCTTCGTTGTGGGGTCCTGGGTGCTGGAGTGCGGGAACGGTGCGGGGTTGCATGCGCCCGGGAGGAGGGCGACATGTTGGTGGAGGTGTTTCGATCTGCGAGGTGGTTCGAAGCAGCAGTTATATTATCCTTTCGACGGGTCAGGGCAATCAGCATTTGCCCGAGCAGCATAAGTTGGAAGCACGGGTAGCAGCAGCTTTCTTGGAGGAGCATAGGGCGAGCAGGGGTCTTGCCAGGGTGGGAGGCAGGAATAGAGCGGCGGTGACGTGAAAATATCAGAGAGGCGGCATCTGTGAAGCAACATATTTGTCTTGTCTTGCGAGGATGGTTTCGATGCATGCATGCTCACTGATCCTATCATGAGCATAGGTTCCCATCCTGACGAGGCGAGGAGCTTGCAACTTGGCCCTGCCGTCGAGTGGACCAAAAAAAAATACAATGACTCAGAAAAATAACGCAGAAAGGCAGAGCAGATATAAAGCTTAATAAAAACCTAACAAAACAGACTGCCACAAAACCAGAAACACAGCTACCTGACGGGGGATGGGTAAACTCTATCCAGCACTATCCTACGAGTCAGGAGGCTAAACTGGCCGCATCCTAAACGGCGTCGTACCAGCCTGGACGCTGCCCCTCTCGAGGCTAAACACGGCTATCAAGTCCCTGCGCCCCTCTCCACAGCACTATATCGAGTACACCTTAAGTTGATGACGTTAATATAATAAGCCTCATGTAATGGGCCCTACGCACCCAACCTTCAGGGTTCGCCTTGGGGTCGTGAAGCGACTCTAACAAGGGCAGAGGTGCTGCAGAAACTCGGGGAAACCCCAGCAGCAAACTTTCCACGGGTGGGAATGTTTACTCTGCATAGCGAGGTGAACACACGCGCGAGCTTGCTCTCCCACCAACGGTCGTGGAAGACTGAAGGTTTGGTAAATTTGGTAGCACAGTACGCAGCGCGCGCAGTGCTGCCAACATCAACACTCATATATGGTCCAAATATCTACAGAAACATGACAGTCCCTCCGACAGTGTATTTTTATCTCCCGCGCCTGGGTAGTCCAGGGACTCATGTCTGAGAGAGGTTACTGTCAATCAGCACCATACGCTAATCCTTACACACTGCCCTCCAAAAACCAAGTGAGAAACATCATTTGCGTAAAGATTTTCTACCGCATAATTTAACATCAATATGTTATCAATATTCACCCAGGACTCTACTAAGGACACATATCTATCCAGATATTTCCTCTGACTAACAAAAACAACCCATAGGTAATTTTAAGCTAATACAATTCTCTCTCTCTCTCTCTCGTCTCTCTCTCTCTCTCTCCCTCTCTCTCTCATCTCCTCTCTCTCTCTCTCTCTCTCTCTCAGTAGAAGTTCTCTTTTTCTCCTCAGACAAATGAGTAATGAGTGATAATTTGGTAAGAAGGAAGAATGAAGGAAAATAAGAGAGGAGAGCAGAATGAGAGGAGAGGATAGGTGACAACAGTAAAGGATAGACAAAGCCCGGATCAACCTGAAGATCCGTCACCCAGAGTTTGGCAGGTGACGGATCTTCAGGTGGGAATATCCTGGGGTGGGCGGTTCTAAAAGGTGGGCAACACCTGGGTGACAGTTCTTCAGGTGGGTCAGACATGACTTGACTTCACCTTCCAAGTAAGTCAGGTCAAATGGGTAAAAGGGAGAGTCAGGACCCTAGCTCCATTCAGGTAACAGGACTATATAAAAGTAAGTGGGCTAAAAAAATTAAGTCCAGAGGAGTCAGTGGACCCTGGCACGCAATACCTTCCAAACTATAGCGTCCTGCCACTGTTTGTTTGATGATTCCACTATAGTTATTTGGTGCTTCAACAAAAACAGACTTTTAAAGCGTGAAGTTAAGGGGTGATACTTGGATAACTGGGATGAATTGGACAAATATCCATATAGAATGATGGTTTTCTGTGGAAATTGCCACAGTCTCCCTGAAGTATAAATCCACGAAATAATTACTGTATTTTGGAATACTGAGTAAAGTATAATGTATTTTGTACTTTGGAAAGCAACTGTATATTACTCTTAATTTTTTTTTTTACTTTCACAAAAGATGCATAACCAAAGGAGTATATTTTTGTCTACTCCTAATTTTATATATTACATTCACTGTGGGCTGGGGTGACGGATCTTCAGTGGGATATCCTGGTGGTGACGGTTCTTCAGGTGGGATATCCTGGGGTGACTGATCTTCAGGTGGACATTCTGGGTGCGGATTTCAGGTGATCCGAACAACATTTCCGAAGAATAACAGTAATCTTTTCTGGTTGATAAACGTTTTTTTGAGTAAGGGGAAATTACTCTGGAAAGTAAACTTTTCCCCCCGATTTCCCCGGGGTTTTGACAAAACAGGCGCGCCTGCATATGTCACTCGGATGGACCCACCCCTCTCTGATCACCGCCCTGGTGAAAAAGGCATCGCGTGACAGGGCCTTTATACGGCATCTCTTATCTCCTGTCTCCCCTTCAGTAGCTACTTCCAGCAAACCACAGTACCGCACACGTCCTGGTTAATAGCTTATAAATAGTATTTTGTGGTAAATAAGTAATGAACAGGCCGGGGCGGGGGGGGGGGAGGAGGTAAGGTGCTGGGGTGAGGCAAGGTTGGGGTGGGCACGACCTGGATCCTCTTACCTCTCCCACGCGGCAGGATGGATGAAATGAAAAAGAAACATACTACCCCTCTCTGGCGCATGCGCAGATGAAGAGAGACACATTATACTTGACGCCCTCGTTATACCATGTGTAGGACGATGTGTCCAAGTCGTCTATCTTCCATCTGCGCGTGACAGGCCTTTCATACGGAAATCTCTTCTCTCCTGTCTCCTCCAGCAACCCACAGTACCGCACACGTCCTGGTTAATAGTTTATTAAAGCATTATACTTTGTGATAAATAAGTTAAGGAAAGGCGGGGGGGGGTGAGATAAAGGTGCTCGAGTCTATGCGACTCCGGCATGGGTGAGCACGACCTGGGAAGCTCTTACTCTCTACGCGGCAGGCTGGATGAAATGAAAAATTATCGTACTCTATAGCGCTGCTATGGTCCTCGCTCGACCGAGAGCAAAGACGTATCAGCTAAGAAAGACTGGAAAGTTCAAAATAAGGGTACTAAAGGCTAATGGTTACTCCTTAGTTCTTTCGTCCCCTAGATGAGGCGTTAGCGTCCAATTGTGAGCTAGTCACTATTCTAATACCTGAAGAAATTCTAAAACATTTGTCAATGGCAGATATTTATATTAAGGAACATGTGTTACTACATTGCCTGGAAATCAACATACACGGATGAAGTCGTTGATGTTTACACACAACCATGTAAGGTAATCAAACACAGTCAATTTGGAACTTCTTATTTACGTAAAACAAATAAGGAACAACAAAATCATGGTTCTTTTTCGATATGTCCAAATAGACACCAGGAACTAATTGTAGGGCAGAAATAAATAAATTCCGTAATTAAACACTTCAGGTGTGCCGTTTTCAAAATCAGTATTCTAACTTCTGTGCAATCATCAATCTCGCATGGTTGTTTACAATTTTACATCTTTGAATCAACCGACGTCGTCGTCCAGTCGTCCACTCTTTGCGCTAATCGGGAGAAATAAGAGAACGAACGTCAATGGACGAAGCCAAACAGCAGAGGAAACGCAAGGAGTAAGCAGGGCAAAGTCACAACAAGAGACTAAAAATCACAGCACGTATAAACAGCCAACACCTACAGTAAGATAGGCTTAACGGGAGCGCGGCGGACAAGCTCTACATAAAACAAGAAAAGCGACATACTGAAAACGAAGAGACCAGACGCACGCACCAGTCGAAGAAGACGATAAGCTGTGGATACGGAAAAGGCTGGTTGGTGGCAAGACGTGTATGCTCCTCTCCTCCACCGAATATTAGCTGCTACTACCGCGTCCCTGACACGAACACTACACTTACGTGTCACTGTGTGCATATAAATCTATATATATATATGCTATGAACCCAATTCCATTTATATTCTAATATTTTCCCTGAAATTAATAACAAAAATAAAAGGCTAGCAACATCGGAGCCACTGAGGTAGTTTTTCGTTCACAATCATAGAGGGCGCTCTAAAACTAGAATCGACACTTGCTATCTGGCATCGTTCTGGCTACACTTATTTGTTATGTTGGATAGATATTTCCCGTCTTTCCGCTAGGGGGGGTTTAAGTATACCGTCTTGACGAGCACAGTCCTCTGGCGCATGCGCAGATTGGAATGTAGAAGCATTATCTGGTGCCCTCGTTATACCACACCTCGTAACCAATCCCATCCATCGTGTTAATGCTACTACATATCCCCCTTGTGTGTATGAATACATTTTATGTATAAAGTGTGTGACAAATTGTGGTTACGGTGTGCACGTTGCACACGAGCTATGCCGTGCACGAAAACTGGTCTAGGTATTTGGCGTCTAAATACGGGTAAAAGATCGGATTTGTGAACGCGTATTAGGCAGGATTTTTGGAGCACTACAACTTTGCTGCTTTGACTTTTCCGTATATCTATACGGGAATTGCGTTCTTACTATCAAAAACAATTCAAACTGTTTCTTGACTGGGCAGGTTCGTGAAAAAAATATTATAGAACAATTTATTAGTGTTCTTCGCAAGATGTACAAGTGGTATTGAGATATCAGTTTTTACCTCTGTAGGAAAAATAACTTGACCAAATTTTTTGGCAGGCTTAAGTAATGTCAGAACACTACCTTTATTGCGTTACCCTATTTTTTTTACTATAAACTATTGACCCTAGACCAAAAATGGCATGAATACTTTTTTTTAAGCTCAACGAGATCTACCCTAAGCGATCTGCCGTTTCTTTTTCTTATACAGATTCTCTCTAGATATAATAGTTTTATATTTTGCGCACGCCTTGTGCCTGTTCAATGACGCAGCTTATTGATGCACCATACATCTACTGTCATGCCGTCTAACATATTGTTGTCTTGACACGGTAGACCTTGTCTGCAGGAATCGTATTCCCTTTGAAAATGGACATTTCTTATTCAACAAGAGTTTTACGCATGTTATGCAATTTTCCTTTGAGTTCTGGAATAAACTTTCTTTCGGGTATGCATCGACCTAAACACAAACTTTTATTTGGTCATATATCAATGGAATTTAAATTTGCTTATACCACAGGGCAGTCTGTTGATATCTGGGATTTTTTTGTAACCCTCCATAATGTTTTCTCGTATCTAATACTGTTCTTTGAATATTATGGAAACAGTGCTTCCCTCTATTTTCCGCAGCCTCGTACTACATTCCCCAACGCTAACGTATTATTTTTTTTTTTTTTAGCGTCACAATGGCGTTTCGCGCTTCGTTTCTCAGTTTCCGTCTCAGAGATTAGAACGTACCGTGCGAGCTCTCCTGAAAGTCGTTAGAGGGACTTGATGAAGACGAAAAGTTTTTGACTCCACCCTATATTTATTTTCTTAGTAATATTTTTATTAATAGTCACCACCTATATTGCGCCTTTGGGGTTTTATCTTCCTTGAGGCCTCAGGTGGTTGGCCTTATATGTTATTTCTAGACACAGGCTGAGATGTGCTGTCCTCGCTCCGTGGTGTCGCAGGCTGGATTATGTTTGAGTGACACAATGTAATTAATTGGGCTTATCCTTCCCCCTCGTGCCCTCTGCCACACTTGCAGGTCGGGAGTGAGGTTTGATGGGCAGCATGTGGGTGTCTTCGGCTACTCGACGACGGACAAAAAGTACTCCTGGCGAGTCTTTGAACTAGAGCATGGTTTTACCCTCGGGGTAACCTGTCCACCAGGGGGTACGAAACCTTACACCTGGGGGTACGAAATGCTGACCATAATTCAATATCATATTTTATAAGGAGGTTTGAATTAAATATAAAACTTATTTTGTCTGTCTTGCCTTGTCTCTTTGCATCATTTTGTTACGAAATTGGAGCTGAACATAGTGTTGCCTGTTTTCCACACGGAGTGAGGTGGCTCTCACGTACTCTTACACGTGTCTTCGAATACACGAGAATAATCAAGAGGTTTCTAATAATCAAGGCAGAAATTGCTGACTCACTTTGAAACGGAGTTCATTTTGTCCCTAGCAAGACTGGGCGGGACCCCAGCAACAACGGTAGTAAGTCGCCAGCAACGACCGTCTCTCCAACTTCTTTTCCTTACGACTAACGCTACAAAGCCTCCCTCGTTGTGTCGTCCTTAACGCGTCGGAAGGCGCGTGACTGGCTAAGACGGTAACTGTTGACGTCATATCACGTGCTCATCATCATTCAACCAGCAATGACAAACAGTTTTTTTAAACTTTCTCGCCCAATCACAAGTCAGCGAGACATATTTCCGTCAAGAATGTCATGCCCGACTGCCTCTCCCCCGCCTTCTGTCCCATCATCTCAAAACTACGTTCTCGTTTTATTCGCGAATGCTTGCTTTTTAATGAGTTTTAATGTATCAGATATAAGATGTATAAGTAAGAGAGCCTGTGTTCTCTAGTGTTTTGGTGTCAGAAGTGTGTGTGTCTATCAGTTGAAATAGTGAATATTGTGATATGGGAGGCGCCGCGGCAAGGCCGCTCCGTCACTCGGGCCCCGGCCATCAGTTACCCTATCATAACATCTTTAATCACCCTTATTTAAGGTGACACACGGTGCTACATTGAATAAATGATTAATGACAATATATAAACCTCATACACCATAATCACTAAGTTTGTATAATAACGAGTAATAGACGTTTAATCCTGCCCAAACCTACAGTGTCGGAGGAGCTGCGGCTCCCAGCGCCACACTCAAAGTTTTGTGAGTAAAAACCCGCAGTTATCCGCCTCACCTGGGCCTTCCTGAAGAAGACAGTCAGCTAGCTCCACGCCTTCTGATAGTACCATAGGAATCACCAGGGATCATCGTATTCCTCAAGGGGTATTTCTCGCTCCCCTACAAATATTACCAAAGACATTTATCTCCCTTGGTGAGTTGTGTCATGCATCATCATCCACCTCAGGGCTTCAATACTGCTGCTGCTGCTGCTGCTGCCGAGGCCGCGCTGCGCCAGACGTGGATGATTCCCTTGCTTGTATATTCCATCTCTTACTCATATATATGAAGTCGGTACTCAGTCAGTAGAAGTAAGAAAGTCGGAGACAGAGGCTGCCTGTGACGAGTTATATTTGTGGCCTCCTCGTAACCATCCATCCATCGGGTACTGCTACTACGTAGCCCCCGTGTGTGTATGTAATACATTTTATGTTATAAAGTGTGTAAATTGTGGGTTACGGTGTGCAACGTTGCACACAGTTTTGCCGTGCAGAAAACTGTCTTAGGCATTTGGTCGTTCTAAATACGGATAAAAGAGGCGGATTTGAACGCGTATTAGGCAGGATTTTTGGAGGCAACTACAACTTTGCTGCTTTGACTTTTTCCCGTATCTATACGGGAAATGCGTTCTTTTACTATCAAAAACAATTCATAACTGTTTCTTTGACTGGCAGGGTTTTCTGTGCAAAAAAATTATAGACAATTTTAGTTTGTTCTTACGCAGAATGTACATGTGTATTGGATCATTTTTACGTCTGTAGGAAAATAAAACTCTACCAAATTTTTTGGCAGCTTAAAATGTCAGAACCCTACCTTTATTGCGTTTCTATATTTTACTATGAAACGAGTGACCCTAGACCAAAATGGCATTATACTTTTTCGTTAAGCTCAACGAGATCTACCCTAAGCATCTATCCCGTTCTATTTTGCTTATACAGATTTTAGATATAATAGTTTTATATTTTGCGCACCCCCTTGTGCCGTTCATGACCAGCACTTATTGATGCACCATACATCTATGCGTTTCATCCGTCTAACATCTTGTTTATGTCTGCGCAGACCTTGTCTGCAGGAATCGTATTCCACTTTGAAAACTGTACATTTCTTATTCACAAGAGTTTTACGCATGTATGCAATTTTCCTTTGATTTCTGGAATATTTCTTTCGGTAGTATAGATACCTAAACACAACAACTTTATTTGGTCATATATCAATGGAATTTAAATTTGCTTATACCACAGGGCAGCTGTTGATATCTGGATGTTTTGTAACCCTCCATAATGTTTTCTCGTAGCTTAATAGGTTTCTTGAGATATTATGGAAACATTGCTCATTCCCTCTATTTTCCTCGCCTCCTACTACATTCCAACGCTAACGTATTTTTTTTTTTTTTTTTTTTTTAGCGAATAATGGCGTGCTCGTCGCTTCAGTCTCTCAGTTTCCGTCTCAAGATTAGACGTAACGCGTGCGAGCTCTCCTGAAAGTCATTAGAGGGAAACTTGATGACGACGAAAAGCCTTTTGACTCCACCCTATATTTCTTTTCTTAGTATTATTCTTTTATATATTTCACACCTATTGCGCTTTGGGGTTTTTATCTTCCTTTCAGGCCTCAGGTGGTTGGCCTTATATGTTATTTCTAGAAGGCT
Source organism: Chionoecetes opilio (assembly GCA_016584305.1). Lineage (NCBI taxonomy): Eukaryota > Metazoa > Arthropoda > Malacostraca > Decapoda > Majidae > Chionoecetes > Chionoecetes opilio. The sequence goes on from JACEEZ010013636.1 coordinate 26,639, forward strand.
GAGATGGCTGCCCTCGCTCGGGTGTCCGCAGGTCGTGGATTTTGTGAGTGACACATGTGAATTAATTGAGCTTATGCTTCCCCTCGTGCCCTCTGCACACGTGCAGTCGGAGGGGAAGTTGATGCTCTGGGCAGCATGTGGGTTCTCGGCTACTCGACGACGTGGACCAAAAAGTAGCTCCTGTGCGAGTCTTGCACACTAGAGCAGTGGTTCTACCCTGGGGGTACCTGTAGCCATCGGGGTACGAAACCTTACACCTGGGGTACGAGACCATAGCTGACAATACTCATTCAATATCATATTTATAAGAGGTTTGAATTAAATATTAAAAATTATTTGTCTGTCTTGCTTGTCCTCTTTGCAATCATTTTGATGACGATACTTGGAGCTGAACATAGTTGTTTCCTGTTTTCACCACGGAAGTGATTGGCTCTCAGTTACTACTTACACGTGTCCTTCGAACTCCCCGAAGAATCAAGAGGTTTTTCTAAATAAATCAAGGCAGTGCATCTACTGACCACTTTGAAAACAGGGAGTTCAATTTTGTCCTTACATACCTGGGCCAGAGCCCAAAACCCTTACAGACCTTTTTTTGGTCGTTAGTCCACGACGAACCCCAGACGAGAAAATTCGTCGATTTCGTGTCGTTAAGCGTGCACACTGCCACGACTGGTCCAGACTCGGTATTGCAGAGGTCGGAAGTCTCCAGACATGCTCATTATTTGCTTGGTATGCTATGAATATCTTTTTATGTGAATGTAGACATATGATTGCATTTGATGGATATTATTCTTATATGAGTAAAGAGATGAAATACAAGCAAGGGACTCATCTACGTCTGGCAGCGCAGCCTTCGCAGAGCAGCCAGGCAGCACGCATGAGCCCGTGTAGGTGGACATATCACACCACGTTCACGAAGGGAGATAGATGTCTTGGTAATATTTAGTAGGGAGCGAGAACCCCTTGAGGAATCCTATGATCCCTGTGCTATCACAGGCGTGGGAGGCTGACTATCCTTCTTCAGGAAGCACAGGTTGAGGCGATCCTGCGGTTTTTACTCAAAAGTTTTGAGTGGCGGCGGCCGCTGGAGCCGACAGCTCCTCCTCCACTGTAGGTTTGTGGCAGGATTAAACGTCTTATTACTCGTCTTATATACAACTTAGTGATTATGGTGAGATGTTTATATACTTTGTCCATTATCTAAATCAATTAGCACGTGTGTCACCTAAAATAAGGGCTGATTTAAAAGATGTTTATGATGAGTGACTGATGGCGAGGCAGAGTGACGGAGAGGCCTTGCCGCGGGCCTCCCCATACGAGTCACAAATATTCACTATTTCAACCCACACACACAGCACCTTCTACCACCAAACACTAGCAACACAGGCTCCTTACTTATACATCTTACTTATTCTGATACATTAAACTCTTAACAACGCAAGCATCTCCGAATAAAACGTAATTATTTGAGATGACGGGGACAAGAGCGGGGAGCGGCAGTCTGGCATGGCATTCTTTCCCCGGAAATATGTCTCGCTGACTTGTGATTGGTGCGAGAAGTGTTTTAAAAAACTGTTATCATTGGCTGTGGCTGATGACGCGCTTGAATGACGTCATTACGCCGCCTTAGACCAGTCGCGCCTTCCGACACGTTAACGACCGACAAGGGAGGCTTTGTAGCTTTCGTCCTTAGGAAAACGAAGTTCGGAGAGATCGTCGTTCTGGCCCACACTACCTTTAGGTGCTGGCTCCTGCCTGGGCGGGAACCCAGACAAAGGTAGTAGCGCCAGCAACGACCATCTCTCCGAACGTCTTTCCTTACGAACTAAAGAAGCTACAAAGCCCTCCCCTCGGTCGGTCGTTTAACGCGTCGGAAGGCGCTGACTATGCTAAGACGAGTAATGAACGTCATCAAGCTCATCATCAGTCCACAGCCAATGACAAACAGTTTTGAAAACTTCTCTCCAATCCAAGTCAGCGAGACTATTTCCGGGCAGAAATGGCATGCCAGACTGCCTCTCCCCGCCTCTTTCCCCATCATCTCAAACTACTTTCTCTTTTATTCGGAATGCTTGCGTTTTAAGGAGTTTTTAATTGTATCAGATAATAATATTGTATAAGTAAGGAGCCTGTGTTGCTATGTTTTGGTGGTAAATGTGTGTGTGTGGGTTGAATTAGTGAATATTTGTGATATGGGGAGGCCCCGCGGCAAGGCCCTCATAGGTTGGCCAGACATCGTTATCTTGGAAATTCACGATGCCGATTCCTTAGAGGTTGGCGATCGGTAGGAATCGATTTCCGGAATCGATTCCTCTTCTCGCGCCGCATGCAAGACCGAACAGTCCTCTAGCACTGACTACTACACACTACTATAATACAATAAAGAAAAAAAACAAAATTTTTTTTTTTATTCTTATTATAATAAGAGTAATAATACTCATAATAATAATAATAATAAATTAGAATAATATAATAATAATAATATAATATCATAAAATATGAGTACTACTACTACCACTACTACTAATAATAATAAATAATAATAACATAATAATAATAATAATAAATAATATGCTCCATAAAATGTAGGTAACAAGGGCAGAAGGCAGTATGAATCGTAAAAGCTACGCGCAATGGAATCGAAACAGCTCCCTGCCAGCCTCCAGGCGCCAGCGTGCGAGAGGAATCGATACCGGAATCGATGCCGGAATCGTTTCGTGCGAAACGATTCCGGCATCGAGTTGTGCTTAACGATTCCGGTATCGATTTGTGCTTAACGATTCCGGTATCGATTCCGGCATCGATTCCTCTCGCGCGCTGGCGCCTGGAGGCTGGCAGGGAGCTGTTTCGATTCCATTGCCCGTAGCTTTTACGATTCATCCTGCCTTCTACGCTTGTTACCTACATTTTATGGAGCTATTATTATTATTATTATTATTATTATTATTATTATTATTATTATTACTCTTATTATAATTATTATTATTATTATCATTATCATTACTCTTATTATTATTATTATTATTATTATTATTATTAGTAGTAGTAGTAGTAGTAGTAGTAGACTCCTCAGTCAAATGCAAGTCCTCCTCAGGAGCACTGATGGGGACATGGGGACATTCACTGTCGATTTGGGGACTTATGAGGCTTCTTAAAAAAAATGTATTTTATCGCTTAAAATAAAATGATTGATATGAAGGTTAAAAGAAAACATGAGGTTAAAGGAACTACCACCTGTAGGCCGCGCGGCCTCTTGTAGCTTCCTTATTTCTTATGTTTTAAATCGACGGCAAGGAAGAAGTAAAGACACGGACTGAACGCGAATGAACTAAAGCTGAAAAAATAATAGACCGTAAAGTTGCCGACTTCGGGTTTTTTTTACGTTCAAAGGTTCAAGAAATCAATGATTACCATGAGTTTTTGGACGATTGTAGAACCTGCATGTATGATATGATGTTATTCGTGCCCTATAGTTATTACTAACACCAAATCTCGTCAAAATCGCAACAAACGATTAGTAGTTTGACTGATAGAGCGGCATCAGCGATGCTGATAACACTCCCCTCACTCGGTCCTCGACCTCGACCTGTGTCCTCACTCCTCAGGCTCAGAGTGACTCAGACTTGCCACGCCGAATGCACTACGCACGTGACGTGACACCACTGTATATTTCCAGCCTCCAGCCATAGCCTTCAGGTTCCTACCTAGCTGTCTTGATACTGTATCGAGCATTTAGCACACACACGCCTTCCATCACAGGTAAGCAGGAAGCTGAACTTAAAGTTAGATTATTAGCTGCTGTGATGCCTATGAATGCGAAGACCATAGCATTTAAAAAATAATTTCGTTGTAGTTTACACATGCTCAACCACAGCAATTTACTCTATATGTAGTAGTGGCTCTATAATTATGTGATATCTACAAATACCATGAACATGATGATTCGAGTGATGATAATATTTAGTATGCATGTAGTTAGTTTTTAGTAGTAGAGATTATATTATTTACTTAGTTATTCTATTCTTTCTTTCTGGCTTAGTACAGTATGTCCAGAATGTTAGTTGGATTATTTAAGTTCCCCAAGAAGCTAAGAGCATTAATATTTTCATTTATTTCTGTATCATATTTCTAAGCAATTTAAGGATATGTATTATCCCCATCAGCCTAAAGAAGAACATATTATTAAATGTAATTTTTTTAAATGCTCATGAGGCTTATTACTGCATTCTTTTGTTTTTGCAGTCCCGTCAATGCGGTCATGGCGAAACGGGTTAGAAAAGCTCCAGTTTGGACTTACATGGAGAAGATAATGCCTGACACTACTGTATGCCTAGTATGTAAGGACACACTGAAGTATAGTGGGAATACTTCAAATATGATAAAGCATTTGCGCACCAAGCATCCAATAGAATACACTCAGATGAGGGAAGACTCTGTGCCTGTGCAAGATACGACTGACAGGTTGCCCGGGACGTCAGCTGCTACAGTGCAACCTACTCTGCTTCAACAATTGACAGAACTCAGTCCCAAAAACCA
>JACEEZ010013637.1:0-16108 GCA_016584305.1 Chionoecetes opilio
CCGGGTCTGCGCTGGGCCCGGGAGAGTCCCAAGCTCTGCTCCCAGCCCACGCAAAACCGCCCAGTCCACGGGTAAAAATGGCAGGTTTGTGACCGTAGCTTGCCCCAGACTGATGTCGCAGGGGACGGAAAAACTTATTAAACTTTTCGTGCGTGAAAGGGTTAAAGTCCTCTACACTATTCATTTCTCTCAGGAAAAATCTATCTTGTTTAAAATACTCCTACAGTTTTGTAAACGTAACCTTAAGCAACTCCTCTTTTTTTTTGTCCATTTTCCCTTTATCCTTTAACTAAACCCCTCCTTTCTCTCTTCCTACGAATCACTTTAGTTTCCCAGCCTTCTGAACACTCCTCCTAGTGTCGCACGTTTCCTTTACCTCGACCCCAGTGTCTAATCCCGGTTCTCTATCTTAAAAAAAGCCTGCATTGCATCTACCTCCCTTTTTCAAGGGATTTCGACAAGATCTGAAACTCCTTTTCCTCGCAAAGATGCACCCCGTCCCTGTGGTAGAGGTGGTTATGCCTGAAAAAGAGGTCCCGGTTGTCTACAAAAGCCTAACCATTGGCTTTCCAATGAAGTGCCAGCCAGCAATTCAGAGCAATAGCCCTGGAGTACCACACATCGTCAACGAAGCGTCTTGGAAGAACACCACACACCACAGGGACCCCTACCCTGTCCCTAACCTTACCTACAGCTTCCTTGAACCGCCGTAGCAATTCCTCACTCCTTACACACTCAAAATCGTTTCCCCCAGCGCTCAGGCAGACGATGGGCTTTTTCCATTGGTCCGCCATGCACTCAACTATCTTATCACTAACATAACCTATCCCCTTCCCTAGGTAATTCATCGACTTCATACGCATCCCATCCCTGTCACAGAACCTGCTGTCAAGATGTCTAATTTGACTGTCACCAACAACCAAGATTTTACCTGCGGGCATAGACCACTGTATACCTGGACTGCGCACGGAATATCGGCCTGTCGCGCAAGGGCCTTAAGTCGGAGGGCCGCTCGGATTCATATATATATATATACGGATCATATAGACTGGTTTATCAGTATATATGATATACTGTAATCTTCGTAAATGTTTGTTCTATAATATTATCAAAATAAAAAAACTGTAAAAACACGCTAAAGAAATGCCATTACGAAACTATGAAGAATATGCATGAACTTAATATTCACTTCAACTCTTCGCCATTTTAAAACTTTGCGTGTCAACCTTTTATCATGAAGAGTATCAATAGAAGCGCAATTTTATTAGCTTTCCATTGCTATATTTTGTTATCTGATAAATTAATTAGAACCATGCATAAATTAGCGTTAACTAAATAAATAAAATCATCAATCGGGTAATTTTCCCGATTGATGAGGTTATTTATTTAGGCAACGCTAATCTATACATGGTACTAATTCATTTATCAGAAAACGAAATATATAAGTAAATAAATAAATCATCAATCGGGAAAATTACCCGATTGATGATTTTATTATTTTATTTAACGCTAATTTATGCATGGTTCTAATTAATTTATCAGATAACGAAATACATCAATGGAAAGCTAATAAAATTGCACTTCTATTGATACCCTCCATGATAAAAGTTGACTCGCAAAGTTTTAAATGGCGAAGAGTTAAGTGAATACTAAGTTCATGCATATTTCTTCATAGTCTCGTAATGGCATTTCTTTAGCGTGTTTTACACTTTTTTATTTGATAATATTATAGAACAAACATTAACGAAGATTACAGTATACCATATATACTGATAAAACAGTCTATATGATAGTCCATAGACCACTATATCTCTTTGTCGGGCGCCCAGCGGGCCCCTATGCAGCCCCGCAATTCAAAACATTGTCGCGTGAACAGTCCAGGTATACAGTGGTCTATGCTGCGGGTAATGATGTACCGTCTACTGTCATTACCTCCTTATCTTCCTCTTGCAGCCCCGAGAGTACCTGAAATGAATTCGTGCACACAACATGGTTATTGTTTATCTTACTTTCTTTCGGGCGCGCTCCCCCATGGTCGACCACCTTCCATCCACCAATCCCTTGTAACTTAATAGGAACAACTCCCTTAGTAGTAGCCCGAGACACGTCTCCCTCTGATACCCCTCCAGGTACATCCCTCGCATGTGCCCATCCTCTCACTCCACTTGGACCTCCACCTCCACACTTAAGAGATTGTATCTATATTTTCTGCTTCTTTACCATGCTTTTCAATTCGTTCACTTCACTTACAAAGCACCTTTTCAGGTCTTCAATCGCCACCAGAATAGACTTAAGTGCCACTCCACAACCTTCATTGCACTCCCCCTCGTCCCTTCTCCCTCCTTCTAACACACTCGTTATCATCTCAGACTCCCTCACTCCACCCTTTCCTCCACTCACCACACCCTCGCTTCCACTCACAGCACCATCGACTCCGCTCTTTTCCGCTACCACACTATCACCACCAGTCGCCACACTCTCCACCACAGCAGAAGCACACAGGGCCACTTCTCTCTCCGCCTCAACCAAAACACCCTCCATCGAAGACGTAGCCATTCTAATCCCGAGAGCTCCACCAACACAACCTCACCCCTTGGAGACCTCAGGTCGCCAGGATCACCACTACTACTACTCCCACTATCACCACTACTACTTCTCCCACTACTACTGCTACTACTACTACTCCCACTATCACCACTACTACTACTCCCACTATCGCCAATACTACTACTCCCACTATCACCACTACTACTACCATACCCACCACTATTACTACTACTACTGTAACTACTTTTGGTACCATTACTCCTTTTAGTCCTACTGTTTACTTGCATGGATGTCCCCACATTACCAAAGTTTAAACTGGTACTACCATCACTCCTTTCATTCCTACTCTTTACCTTCATAGGGGATGTCCCCACTCTTTGTCGACCAAAAAGTAAGGTGTTTGCATGTTCTTATCATCCCAACCCCACTATGGGTAACACTTGAATTTGTGGTTTTCGGGAATATCCCTATCATCTTAAATTAAATTATTTACTCAGTACTGCTAATCATTCTAAGCGTCACATAGAGCTACACTAGGCAGCTGTTTTTAGCAGCTTTCTGTCTAATTCTATAATTAGCATAGTAATTATAAGTGAGCTTAGTCTGCTTCCCGCCCTCTGTCTGTGACGCACATATGTAGATACGTTGGCAGCTTAATCGCGGGCAATCCTAGCAACATACATATACTTCTGTTCTGGAAGCAGTGGCAGCTCGTCCACAGACACTGGAAATGCACCCTCAATGTTCACCCGATATGTAATACGCATAATACACATGTTTATCTATAAATCTTTATTTGTACAAAAAATAGTACTATTATCAATGATCCGTAAACTTAGTGTCAATGGCCATCCACTCATACCTTGAAAACGATCAAAATCCCTGTGTGTGTAACTATGAAGTCAATAGTAACAGTGTGAGGGGGTGTTGCATTTGCCACGCGCATGCATATTTACATATGCTGGACCTTAACGCGCTTCTTCGCAGGCGTGACCTCCTCGGCTGGGATCTTATTCGAGCATTTCCTCGGATTTTTGCAAACCTTGTGCTACTCGCCGGAGTCATCCAATGCCTCTTCATTTTTTGCAAGAGCCTTTTTCCTCCGTTTTTTGTGCAACCAGCCATTCCTGTACATAACCCGAAGGCAACATAATGCAAGGTGACTACCACGACCAGCCAGGTGAACGGGAAGGTTGACGGAGTGGTGTGCCTATGGTCGGGGATGCAGGGTCGGAGCGAACGCTGATGCACCCATAGATACATTATGATGAGTCGGCACGTATCCGTGACGTCACATCGCTTTTGGAGAGTTGCTGAGACTTCAGTGGTAGCTACAGTTGACGTGAAATCCAGCCCAGAGGGGAGAAAGAGTCATGTCGTGCACGCGGCTGACATAGAGGATGTACCCGCCTGTCTCCTGCAGCCTAGGTATTGTTTACCTTGTCTCCCGCAGGCGTGAGACATACGTGATGCAGCTGACTGTCCGGGGTAAGATTGTGCCGCTGAGGCCTGTGATCAAGGAAAGTCCACCAGAGACAGGGACCTAGCCAGGATTCTATTCAGAGGAAGGGTCACTAACAAATTAGAGCAGCAGCAACAGAAATCCATATAGAGGTTATCCACAACTACCTCTCCTCTTCTCCTCCTCCTCTCTCTCTCTCTCTCCTCTCTCTCTCTCTCTCCTCTCTCTCTCTCTCTCTCTCTCTCTCTCTCTCTCTCTCTCTCTCTTCTTCTCTCCTTCTCTCTCTCTCTCTCTCTCTCTCTCTCTCTCTCTCTCTCTCTCTCTCTCTCTCCTCTCTCTCTCTCTCTCTCCTCTCTCTCTCTCTCTCTTCTCTCTCTCTCTCTCTCTCTCTCTCTCTCTCTCTTTCTCTCTCTCTCTCTCTCTCTCTCTCTCTTTTTTTTTTTTTTAAACATGCATATAATTAAAGCCCAAAGGTGCACTGTCGTGTGCTACCTATCTTAAGGGCAATTTACACATAAATATAAAGACCTAAAAACTGATTCCCGCCTGCTTCATATCCAGCTGGTCATGGAAGAGCATGATCTTCACGGCGTAGATGGCCTTGGCCATCCATCTGGCCATGTGGTAAGCACCAGGAGCACGGAAGGATGTAGGGACTCCTCCTCCGAGGTAGGCCACGCTGAGCAGGATGATCTCTTTGTAGTCTTCGCGTGGATGATTCCCACAGTCAAGTAGAAGTTTCAAGTGACCGAGCATCTCAAGCCGGTGAACTTCTTCGTCGGATGACAGAGCGGTCGGTGTCAGGGGCTGTGGTCGGCTCTGGTCAACGATAGGCCAACGATTCTGGAGCCTCTTGAAAAGAGCGATGTTAGGGCCAGAGGATGGACCCATGCAAGCCTCGAAGAAATCCTTCAGAACAACTTCCAGGATGGTGTGGCGGGTGCCAACCCACCAGGGGTTCTCCAGTGGCAGTTCAACTATAAACGCCCTGAACATCCCGTGTTGGCCGTGTCGTGTCGAATGCCTTTCAATGATGTTGCCTTCCAAGCGGGATTTCGCACCGGGCTTCAAGGACGGTTTCCGCAACAGTTGTCCTGTCCGTCGCAACACGGGAAAACCCCAAGAATTTCCTGGTATACCCGGAAACACCAGACGGCCACCCTCTCCTCCAATGCCTTCGTCGTAGACGGGTAACAACTTGCCGTCCCAAGCAGGACCAAAGGACTTCAGGCTTTGAAGGGAGGGGACAGGCAACCCTTTTCGCGGTTTTTGCTCGGGCCCCGGTGGATCGACGAACGGGACACAGTGATATTTTCCCGAGTCGGGCCGAGCTCATTCCCAGCAGCGCGTAGGAGATGCGCAGCCGGATGGACGGGATTGCCACTCCAAAACAAGGGTCAGCCCCTGGTAAAGGCTTATTTCCTTAGGAGGTCGAGGGCCCGTGGACATTTAGTAGAGTCGAGCTTTAAAGTGTCGTCTCGGTCTTCGTTGGACGATGAGGATTTTAGTAGAGACTCCAAAGCCCGTACGTTCAAGAGTTTGACGAGCAGCCCGTCCTTCTTCTTCTTTCCCCCCTTTTGTCTATTACGTCTTCTCCTCAGTCGTGGGTTCGCTTATCGCACCCCAGCCATCAAAGCAGCCCTGCCGGTCATCCTTGAGCCTCCAAAACGCCTTGTCTCCTCGGGGATCTTCGTTCCATTGCCTTGGAATGCGGAGTCGAACAGTCTTGCGGCTGTCTCTAAAAGATGCATTCTTCCTTTTTCCGTCTCGTTCCGTGACTTGGATTTCGCCAAGGCGGCGTACTCTCGTACAGTTTGGGATCTTTCTTCACCCAGACACATCCAACGTCGGAATTTTCCCGCACTCGCCACATTTCCAAGCCCTTCACGGTTTTAGAGCTGCGCAGCAAAAAGAAAAACTCCTTTTGGATTTGTGGTGACAAAACACCTGGAGAACTTGCTCTCGACGGAAGACGATTCCCGGGAAGACGATGTTGGGGATTCTCAGTAGCCATACCACGTCGTAGATCGTCTTACACGCCATCACGTTAGAACGGGAAACAAAAGAGACCCAGAATCCAGTTTATATTTACATCGATAAATACATACATAGACATTAGCTACATTATTTGTGATGGAAAATACCAGGGAACGGAGGCACCACCTTAAACGACTAATTTCACACACTAGATAGTTGTAATATAGAGTAGTGAGAAACAAACTGACACAAAGGACACCACACGCGACAACGACACACGCAAACAATACCTCACTTCTGAGCCGAGCAGAAAACGGGAACGAAAGCGCGCCCAGTAAAGACAGGGAGAGGAAGCTGAAAGTTTTCCTGTTGGAACTTGTACAACAGGAACAAGGGCAACATGTGCGGAGGTTTCGATACACTGGGTTTCTTGGGACACCTAAATAATATATATATATATATATATATATAGGTGTATGTGTATATCTTTATAATAATATATGTATAAAATATATATAATAATATATATAATAATATAAATATTTTAATATATATTATATATATATATATATATATATATCTATATATATATAATATATAATTATTATTTTATATAATATATATTTCTATATTATATATATATATATATATATATATATTATATATTATATATTTTTATTATATAAAAAGATATATATATATATATTATATATACATATATGTAGAAATTTATGCTACAAGAAACATATTTATATGAGGTCTTACCTATACAAAACCCATCGTCTATTCATCCCGACACAATACCCCAACTAGTCACTAACCCTAGGATACTTATCGGTGGATAGTAGGGTAAATTTGGGTTGTAGGTCTTAATCAATACTGCAATGTCTTGTTATTCGAAGTGGTCAGTTCGTGATCGCAACTGCGGGTGGCGGGGCGGAGGCGGAGGCGTTATTGGGGTAACGGCGCCAGGGCGGTTATCACACCAACAGACACGAATGATAATCAGTGTGTGTATTTAACAGTCCTTTGATATAAACTTATATGTACAAAATGAACGTATGTACAAATCTCTTCATTAAACAGAGAAGCGCAGTGAAAAAGGTGTATTAACGGGAGGGTTTCTGGAGGGAACTTATATATACAAGCACGTATAATTAATAAGAGATGTTACTCCCGCGAGGGTCTGGAAGTGTACTGAAACTCCGTGGGCCCAGCGGGCAACGGCCACCACAAATTACACGTGTCACCTTTCGGTAGCAGGCAGGTGGACCGCCACAATTGGTGCAAATTCAAAGGACGGCGGCCCATGAGCAGCCGTTTCACATTAAGGTTCAAATGCTCAATAACCACTGGGAATGTTAATTTATATTATCCCAGTACATATCATTTACTTAAATTACATTAATTAATACCCATTACAATTATAATTATATATATACATCCCTACACCCCCCCTATGACGAGCGGACAATACCTCCCTCACAAGGGGGGGAAACAAACCACCACTCTTCCAATTATTGAGAGGGTGGTTGGTGGATAATTTCCACAACTGGGCCGGAGCATTTGTATAGTGGTTTCGGCACTTTGGTCTTTGACTACTTTGAAATTAATAGTCCTGATAGAGGTACAAGTGAATATGCAGACATATACTTGATTGGGGGGAGAGTTATCTCCTGGAATTATAATATCCCCAGTATAGTCCTCACCATTGACCTCAATTGGTTTTAGGAGCCCTCTATCAGCGGGAAGTTCAGGGGGACCTAGATAGGCGACTAGTCTACATTCAGATCTATTAAATTTAATGCTAGATTTTAGGTAATATTTGACTGCCTGTCTACCATGATTTATCCAAAATTGACACCTGATATCGGCTAATATGTAAACCATCCGCCATGTAATGGATTTCCTATGATATTCTTCCACCAACAATTTAGTAAGATGATGGCTTTTGGGGAAAAATTAACAGGGGGATGGCGGTGGGTATTTGGAAGATCAGCTTCAAATTTCATCCTCGACACCTAATTATGCCTCTTTGATCTAGGTACAGACCTAATAATCTGGTCAATTTGTTCCTATGGGGGCTGATTGATGCCAAGAGCTGATATTCCTCAGGAAATACCTGCTTTTGTATTGTTCTAATCCAAAACTTCAAAGGATCAGAGCTATCCCTTTTAATGGATTTGAAGACTAAATTAGTAGTCTTGATTAGTTTGCTCAATAAGGAAAACCTTTCTAGTCTATCACAGGATCTGGGATCAATTCAGGTTCCTATATTTTCTACAGATATGTCTGGCTGAGTGGAAACTTGATTAGGATTATTATTACACTCTTTCAGCCAGGTAGGGCCTTTTAAACCATAATCCTGTGTTCAATTTGAGGTTATTTTTTCCTCGCGACACAATTATTATAGGATTTTCATTAGTGGCAATATATTCATTACGAACTGGAATATCACTTTCCTCTAATACCTCACTTATTGTGTGGGCAAGAAAGTGGTTCCAATTCTGGGTAATTAATAGGGGTTTGTGCATGGGGCTAGGAATTTCTCTCCTCCTGTTCGGTTGGCGAGTATTGGGATGGGTCCCATTATTACCTTACCACCAGCACCGGTGAACATAGAGACGTTATGTCTTTTGATGACCCTTTCCTTAAGGGTAACGCCCAAAATAATCAGCGCCTATTATTAATTGGAAGGGACCATCAACGTCCTCGAAGGTATTTTTAATTAGTTAACACCATTATCCCTAAGCATTTCAGCTGTGTTTTTTAGTCCATTAACAGTTAAACTAATAAACCCAAAATATTAATTACTACAGCAGGCTACCTCATTTATATCTTCCTAATTGGATTAGGGGTTGAACTATGTCAAAGTTTTTTAGCCTCATTATTTGGCAAGAAACCTGAAATGGTTAAATCACTTTATTAAAATTTTCGGTAGTTGTAATAATTCAACAATCTCCCTACTTATGAAGGATCGTTGTGCACCACTGTCAAACATTGTCTTTACATTGACTGAATTACCATTGTGGCTCACCTTCAATTCTGCAGTAGGAACAGCTGCTGAACCAATCTTTTTAGTGACTGCCGTTTTAACTACTGTAGTGTCTGGGTTATTATCACTGTTAGGACAAAGAGCGATGATATGAATAGATTGTTTACATTTCTTACAAGTTCTTAAGTTTATAGGTCATGCATTTAAACCATGTTTACCACGGAGACAGGTTAGGCAATTACCAAGGCTCATTAACCTTTCAACTCTCGTGTAACAATCTGAATAGATATTACATGTGGAGGATGGATGATCCCCCTCACATAAGACACAATTTATTATTCGTAATTCACTAGAAGTAGCCCTGGGTTTAGGGATTGTATCTATTAATTCAGTAGGTCTTAGTGGTTTACCGGTAGGCTGATAAGTTTGAATCTTAATTTCAGGCTGTTTGATTTGCGTAACTTTAACAGGCGCAGGAAAAATACCCACTAACGAGGGATCTTTAAGCTCTAGGGTGGCTGATATAGCTGATTACCCTTAAGTGTAACAATTTTGATCTCCCTGTGGGGGTGTTCCTGCTCAATACCTTGCAAGTTTTTGGGTTAAAGAAATTTTAGCTGTTGATGGAATATGAGCACACTCCAGTAATCCCTCATATTCAATTTTTTTATCGAGATGTCTTTGACACTGTTGTTCATAATTGATCATACATTGGTGAATCATTTCTTTATCCCCAGCTTGTCTTAATTGAACTTCATATAGGAAGTAAACCTCCTCATATTTATTCCATTGCTCATTTAACAATGGTAGACCTGTCTTTAAATTAATATAATCAATAGAAATTGCCTTAATGCATCCTCACATTATTATATATCATGTGGCATTGCCAATTTTAGTCGAAACGAATGCTTAGCTAACTTCGCCATGATTTAGCTAATAACTAAGTCAAATAAAATATTAAATGCAAGATTACGTCACTAAAAATAATTGTAGTTGATAATTATTATATCAAGTGGAGGTTGTGTCTGCTTGGCCTTTCAAGACGCGTAGCATGGCGTATATAACCAACCACCACTTAACTACTACAGCTAACCATAGTGCTACGTAACCTATGATGTTATCTACTACCTGGCGTATGGTAGTTGAACGTCTGAGTCGTTCCCGACGCCGCAAAACACCTCGCCTCCGCTCTCATAACCATCAATTGTGGGTTAGGCTCATAAATAACGCCTCACAATCGACCACCCTTTTAATCACACCATTGAACATAAAAATTTCCCCACACGGGGCACCAGTTGCAGATATTTATGCTACAAGCACATATTTATTTGAGGTCTTAGCTATACAAAACCCATCGTCTATCTCATCACGACACAATACCCCAACTAGTCAACTAACTAGGATACTTATCGGTGGATAGTAGGCTTGAATTGGTTGTAGGTCTTAATCAATACTGCAATGTCTTGTTATTCGAAGTGGTCCCGCCCTGATCGCAAAATGCAGGTGCAGGGCAGAAACGGAGGCGTTATTTGTGTAACGGCGTCAGGCGGTTATCACACCAACTGGGCGCGGAGGTATAATCAGTGTGTCGTATTTTAAAACGTCCCTTTGATTTAACACTTATATGTACAAAATGAATGTTTGTACAAATCTCTTCATTATAATCAGAGAAGCGCAGTGAAAAGGTGTTATTAACGGGAGGGTCTGGAGTGAACTTATATATACAAGCACGTATAATTAATAAGAGATGTTACTCCCGCGAGGGTCTGGAAGTGTACTGAAACTCCGTGGGCCCAGCGGTCAACGGCCACCACAAATTACACGTGTCACCTTTCGGTAGCAAACAGGAGGACCGCCACAATTGGTGCAACTTTAAAGGACGGCGGCCCATGAGCAGCCATTTCAAATTAATGTGCAAATGCTTAATAACCACTGGGAATGTTAATTTTATTAAACCCAGTACTTTTCATTTACTTAAATTACCTTAATTAATAACCCCATTACCATTATAATTTTATATATACATCCCTACGCACCCCCTATGACGAGCGGACAATACCTCCCTCACAAGTGGGGGGAAACAAACCACCACTCTTCTAATTATTGAGATGGTGGTTGGTGGATAATTTTCACAAATATTTTTTTTAAATATATATATACATATATAACATATATATATATATATAAAATATATTTTAAAATATATAGATATAGAATATATATATATATTATATATTTATTTAATATATATATTTAAAAATATTATATAATTTAATATATATATTTTATATTTTATATATATATATATATATATATATATATATATTTTATATAATATATTATATATATATATATATATATATATATATTATAAATATATATCATATATAATATATATATATATTAGGGTGGTCCAAACCAAAAAAAGTTTTTTCTTTCTTTTATTCCTCCACATGGTTATTTTTTGTCCATTACCATAGGTTTCAAGCCTATGAAATTTCATGGCGATTAACCCCTAAACACATTTTATCAACTAAAAACTGATATACAGCTGTCTGAATGCTGATTTACATTATTTTGGTTTTCATACTGTAAATTTGGGGTAGGCCATACCTGGGTAGGGTACTTTTAATAGAGATAGAACAAAATGGTTTGCTTTTTTTTTAACTCAGAAGGGTCGATTTCCACATAGAAATGCTTTATATTCATTTTTTTACTAAAAACCCGCAAAATATGACAGAACATTTAAATTTTCTCTATTTTCCTATAGAAAAACTATTTTTTTGGCAATATTTGTGAAAATTTTCAATAAATCAGTGTCGAATGAAACCACTTTTTATTGTAAATCGGACCCTTCTGAGTTCAAAAATGCGAACCATTTTGCTTTATCTTTTCTAGAAGTACCTAACCAGGGTATGGCCTACCCCTAAAAATTTACTGTGAAAACCAAATAAAAGAAATCAGCATTCAGACAGTGTATATCAGTTTTTTAGTTGATAAAATGTGGTCTATGGGGTTTTATAGGCCCCGGAGAATTCAGAAATCAACACCATTTGAGTCTGTGATGTGGGGAAGTGCTCCAATTCGGGTATGTGATATTTTCCGGGTTAATTCCTTTGATGGAAAGCGAGATGATGGGGCGACCTCTAAAGGTTCACGGATATGGTTCAAATTTCACGAGACCCATTACTCTATCATAGTAAATAGATATAAAGTTGTGGACATTTGTTTTGAAAAAATTATTTATTTTCACCCCCGTAGCCGTGGACCACCCTAATTATATATATATAATTTATATATATATAATATATATATATATATATATATATATATTTTATATATATATATATATATATATATATATAATAATTATATATACATAATACATAAATAACATAAACATACATACTCATACATACATAAATAACTATAATAATACATAATAAATACATTCATACATACCCTAAATACATACATACATATCAAGGCCAAGGGAGAAAGGATAAAATCATTTCCCAAGGTGCCGCCCAATTTTCATATTCATGGGGCGTGTTTTTTTAGGGGCGAATCGTGACGTCACCATAGAAAACGAGCAAGGGGAAGGTGAGGATGGGTACATTTTGTGGGAAGCCTTTGGAAAATTAAGAGTCTTTGCATGTCAGGATGGGCATCAGCTAATTGATGGAGTCCTCTTGACACCTCTGCACTCGGTCGCTGGTGCATCTGCAATTTTGTTAGGCGTAATATGATTTGTAAGGAGAGCAGAGAGAGAGAGAGGCTCATGTCTTATCAGGTCAGGTCAAGTGCCACTCCCTCTCTCTCCTCCCTTTTTTCCTCCCTCCTCCTCTATCTCTCTCTCCTATTCCTCTCTCTCTCTCTCTCTCTCTTCTCTCTTCTCTCTCTCTCTCTCCTCTCTCTCTCTCTCTCCTCTTCCCCTCTCTCCTCCCCTCTCTCTCTTCTCTCTCTCTCTATTCTCCCCTCTCTCTCTCTTTTTGAAAAGAAAACGGAGAGAGACACGCTTGTACTCCTGGACACACAATGACCCGATGTCACTCTCCTGCCCCCGGTCGGGAGGCGATACGATACTCAAGAACTTGTCACCCCCCGGAGGATGGCGGGTTAAAGCGAAATGAGTTTAAACCTTTCTCCCTTGGCCTTGAGACATACATACATACATGCATGCATTCCCTACCTACCTACCTACCTACCTACCGTATATTATTATATATAAAATATATATATATATATATATATATATAATATTTATATAATATGTGGTTTTTATATATATAAAATATAAATATATATATATATTTTATATTATATATATATATATATAATATATATATATATATATATAATATATATTATACATATGTGTGTGTGTGTATGGGGTTTTGTGTGTGTGTGTGTGTGTGTGTGTGTGTGTGGGGTGTGTAAGTGTGTGTGTGTGTGTTGTGGTGTGTTGTTTTGGGGTTTGGTGTTGGGGTGTGTTTTTTGTGTGTGTGTGTGTGTGTGTGTGTGTGTGTGTGTTTTGTGTGTGTGTTGTGTTTTGTGTTGTGTGGGGCGTGTGGGGTGTGGTTTTGTTGTTGTGTGTGTGTTTTGTGTGGTTGTGTGTGTGTGTGTGTGTGTGTGTGTGTGTGTGTGTGTGTGTGTGTGTGTGTGTGTGTGTGTGTGTGTGTGTGTGTGTATGAATATATCATAGTGGCTGTTTTAAAGATAGAAACAGATATTGAAGAGTTTCACAGAGTTGCAGATATGAAGATGGCAAAACACAGGCCAATAAAGGTGCACATATGATTGTTTTTCTATTCAATCTTCTAATTCCGTTTGCAACAACTTAATGATGAATAAGTCAATATAACACAACAAAGAAGTCAATATATAGATATAAATTTCGGAAAAATCCTCCTTCATGGTAATAATCTTGAAGAGATTAACTCTTACAAATACCTTGGATACTAGATTAGCAGTGAAATGCATGGCCATGTAGACATACTTAGTTTTAATTTTATATTTGATTCATACTGCATTGCATTTCAGTATTATATATGGACTTTGCGTCTGGAATACTAAAGATGTATCACTATTGTTATCATTATAAAGGAAATACACTAAAATAAGCTAATAAAATATCCTTACGTAGCTCCTAGTCTAACATCTAATTAATAAGTTGCATTGATTCTTCCTTAATCTTCATCTATCTTGTATAATTTTATATCAAATTATATGTCAAATAAGTGTGAACCTGAACACCTAGTACACCTGGCATAGAGTTAGTCATTAGGTACTTAGTGCAGAGAGGAAAGGGAGTTTTAAAAGACAAATAAACAAATATATGGATTGGGACGAAAGGTGGATGCAGATGTTATATATGTATTACAGGAACTACCATGTGTAGGTCTATGTACTAGTCTCTTGTAGCTTCCTTATGGTCTTATGTTCTAGGGTATAGCAACACAAAAATAAAACATACCTGACACAAATAAGATGAAGCACATTGTTTCCATTCCAAGCGGCTAACATTGCTTATCCATGTTTTTCTTCTTTCAGGATTTGCAAGGAATCTGCACAGTTTAAATCCCTTCTCAGACCTATTAGTAAATCTGACGGCACATTAGCAGGACACACTGATTAAAGGCAGCGAAAATAGGACTGAGAAACTATACTGCTGAACGTGAGCAGAAAGAGGCCGGGAGTCAATATGACGCCCAGTAAGTAGCCTTTAACATGGTGCCGCTAATACCGGTACTCTGTCTGTATTATACAGGGACTTAAGATTCATCTAAATGAGTTAAGGAGGGGGTTAACTGTTTTCAATTTCAACCACCATTGTTTTGTGTTCTTCTAACGTTGATTTTGTGCTATGAAGGGTTTTTTGAAAGACTTCTTTTACTGTATATGCTTATTATCCTCTCTGTAAAGCCATTATCAGAGTCTACCGCTGAATTGCACGAGCTTGAGGCTAATATACCCGATGTTTTTCCATTGTGTGCCATGACACGCTCCTTGGGTTATGCTGACCCTGAAAGTCTGACTGCCGCCCATCCAGAGGCAAACTGACTATTCTTATGATGACATACGACTTTTCGCTAATCCTGTTCTCCTACAGGTACTGGTGATACCAGGAGAGCAGCTTTGATTGCTGCTCAAGAGTTGGAGGAATCATTACATTCACTTCTGGACCAGGCACGGGCCGCGAATAATGACTCTGGTCCAACGACTCGCTATTTCATCAGCGACGGAGTACTCTGCCGTCGATGGTTACCATCCAAGATGCCAGAAGAGGTCGCTGATTAGGTATCGACAGCACAAATGATTTTAGGTTTTTTTTGGAGGGTTTGGGACAATTTCACCTGCTTTAGCCCATGACGGATATTTTTCCGGTCATCTAGGTGTCCGAATTAAATATTTACCAGGCTGGCCAGGAACTTCTTTTTACCAAAGTATGAATAAGGATGTGGCTGCATATTGTAATTCCTGTCTGTCACTACTGTCAAATTGCTGGTATGTTTAACCATTATATTCCACCTTTTCTTCCTCTCAAAGCCCCTTACATACTTGAGCCATTTTAGTTATCAAATGTGATATTGTTGGCTTTCTTCCCAAGTTAGTTAAATGGAAGGAATATATAATTACTATGCTTGACACTTATACCATACATCTATATGTTGTTACTCACAAAAATGTTACTGCTTAAACACTAATTTGTTTATTTGTTTATGCTTAAACACTAGTTTTTAGCTTAAGCCTTACTTAATATTTTCACTCACTTTGGATTGCCGTTGAGAGTACAAACTGGCAGGGCTTCATATTTTGTAGGCAAGAGCAAAAGGAAGCCATGGGTGAGTTGGGCATAGGGCGTAGAGTCTCATTATCTAACCATAAGCAGACAAAGGGAGATATTAAGAGATCGCACCAGACAATGAAAAACATTCTCAGGAGGTATGCGGCCCAGTATGAATCTTCTTGGGATGAAGGCTTACCTTGTCTGTTTATTGTCCTCCCCAACATGACTAATGAAAAAACAAGTTTCTCATTTTACGACGCGGAATTTGCACATCGCCTGAGTTTCTTTACATATACTAGTTAGGGATATATTATTTGGAAGCCCTTTAAAGGGGAGC
>JACEEZ010013637.1:17137-40154 GCA_016584305.1 Chionoecetes opilio
TACTACCAGGGAAAATTTTGGATCAAAAATGGTAATTCTCTATATCAGCCTAGTGACTTCCGAGAGAGATATCCTACATATGGCAGCATGTTTAAAGCACGGACAGTCCATCAAGATCGTTGAGGAATGTTCAGATGCCACTTGTCAATTATAATTATAGACGAAGCATTTTGAAAAGGATCGCCTCACCCCCCGCGAGTAATTTGAACAGACGCGCGTTGGTATAACTATCAATATTTTCATAATGGGTGGCAAGAAAGACCTAACAAAGGAGCAAATTAAAATTATTGTCACTCTACGCAAGGCAGAGAGGCAGAGAGAAATATCAAGGATTGTGGGTTACGGGGAAAATGTGTGATGAAGTGGGTGGAGGGTTTCGTGAAGGGTGGCGGGGTGGCAACACCATAACATAAAAAGTGGCCACAGCGAGGATGTAAAACATCAGCAAGCACCGTAAATGTCATGAACCGTCAAGTGGATGCCCATCCTCAAATAAGAGCAAGAAAATGATTACGATATGACATTTACATCCTCGCTGTGGCCACTTCCTAATGTTATGGTGTCGCCACCCTTCACGAAACCCTCCACCCACTTCATCACACATTTCCTCGTAACACCCACAATCCTTGATATTTCTTCCTCTGGCCTCTCTGCCTTGTGTAGAGTGTCAATAACTTTAATTTGCTCCTTTGTTAGGTCTTTCTTGCCACCCATTATGAAAATAATGATAGTTATACCAGCGCGCGTCTGTTCAAATTACTTGCGGGGAATGAGGCGATCCTTTTCAAAATTCTACTTCTATAATTGACAAGTGGCATCTGAACATTCCTCAACGGTCTTGATGGACTGTCCGTGCTTTAAACATGCTGCCATATGTAGGATATCTCTCTCGGAAGTCACTAGGCTGCTATAGAGTACATTTTCAAAATTCCCTTATGGGAGCGTCTGTTATGATGCGGCGAACAATATTTTGGCGCGCTGTGTACTAGTTAGGGATATATTATTAGGAAGCTTTAAGGAGAGAATCAACATTATCAATTGGTAGATATCAGGCGCAAATTCTTAACCCGTGGGCTGCGGCAAGCCATCTGGAAGGCGCTGCTGAGCGACTGCGGCATGCCTTCCGGAAGCGCAATTTTCAATTGCATACAAAAACCGCGCCAACATTCGTAGAAGTCTACAAACTGTGTCACATGTAGGCCACTATGTCAGCCCTCGATAACACACATCACTCTCTGCCTAACTACGCTGTACGCAGGGATACCACTCCTTTGGTTTTTTTCCAAATATCTTGGGATATAGGCCATGGCCTTGGGATATTTTTTGTCTATCTTGAGATTTTTGGAGGGATTATTCATGTATTTCTCCAGTGGTTTATCTCAAGGTAAGCATATGTACCGTATTTAGGATTCAGTTTCAATTATTTTCTTAACGACTTTGGGATATTTTTGTCTATCTAAGGATTCTTTGGGGGTCAGTCAGTCGTAAATACGGTACACATGCTTACCTTGAGATAAACTACTGGAGAAATACTTGAATAATCCCCTCAAAATCTTGGGAAAAATCCCAAGGAGTAACATCATGACCCCACCTCAGTAGTCTCTCGCAAGCGGTTTGGTACCATTCGCGCCAGATATTTCAAATCCCGACCACAACCACACCACAACCTCATACGTTTGGGTTAGAAATAGATATATTGCCGGATGCGGAATTTTATTACCTAGACGTTGATGTGATTTTCATCCAATTCTGTAATGGTCACTGTTTCACTCACATTGCCGCACTGTGAGCACTAAAAAGTTCACAGCTCCCGCATTCTACGGGTTAAGGTGCTGGGAAGTGGCTGCGGACAGTGTCGAGCAAATCAAGACCAAAACCAATAAGAAGTGCGATAAAAAGGCGAGGTATCGTGAGCTTCTGCCCGGTGAAAAGATCCACGTCATTTTATCAGTAGAGGGTCAGCCTCTAAATTCCATGGGCCCTATAAAGTTCTTAAGAAGTTGAGTTCAACAACCTACGTTATTTCCACTCTTGACAAGAGTAGCACACAACATTTGTGCCATGTAAACGTATTGGAGCAGGACTGCACGTGCCCAGAAGATTCTGAAGACCTATTTCCTAGGAGTACGAGAGACCTGCCCCATTGACTATCAATCAAATAAAGACTTGGGAGAGGATACCAACCCTTCACTATTTAATACTTGACCCATGGATTGGCACAGCAGCAGAACTCCAGAGGAAGCAATTTTGGGAGGCGGTATGAGAGTGGTTAGCGTCTCCAAGTGGCGTGCTCAGTGACCCGAATTCGATCCCCGATGAGGGCGAATATCCATTTAAGATCTTTCTGCAACCGTCAAGTGGCCTAAGAACACCCACATGCTACCCATTAACTCTACCTTTGATTGCGAGTGCATCAGAGGACACAAGGAGACGACATCAGCCTCTAATCACAGGCGTCACGTTAAAAATCCTGCCTGCGCCACCACGGGCGAGGGCCAACCATCACAGTTCTCGAGTGAACCTCCAGGGTCTACCATCCCAGCCCTGGAGGTCACTGCCTACAGGCGCTAGGCGCTAGACCAAGATGTATAAAAATAAATCGGCAGGAAGCAAGACCTTTCTGAACATAAGAGGCTTGTCATTCCGACCTTTGCATGCATTTGCCCTAAGGTTTCTCAAGATAGACCTGGATGAACCACTGCAGTTGTGCATGACATTAGCGTGGGTACAGGGAAACCTAGCAGTCACCCTACGGTGTGTGTCCCAACAAGTTGGATTATATGAAAATGGAACTAGCCGAAATAGAGATTGGGGAATCATGGAACAAGGAGGTAGCGATTGGTGTTCTCCGATGACCCTCGTCCCCAAAAGGGACAGCAGCATCCGAGTTTGCGTAGAATACTGCAAGATCAAAGCCCTTACCCGCAGGGACATTTATCTCCTGCCGAGGATCGATGACTGCATCAAGGCAGTAGGAAACGCCAAATTTCTGACTAAGACCGATCACTGGTCGACACCAAAAATGGTTCTGAGTTCATTGTGTGTGGGTTGGAAAGCATTTTCGCTGCTGATATAAAAAATGGCATTGCTTTTTCTTTAGCACGTATAGTTTTTGAAATATCGGCAATTAAAATTTTAATAGCTATTATAATTATATACGTATATATAATTATATAATTAATCGAAACAATCCCCCTACGTTATATACTTATCGTATAATAATTCTGGTGGTGCCTGCGGCTTTATTAGGACCTAATGTACATATCCGACAAAAAATATACTTAAATTATGTTCCAAATATATCCGAAAATGTGCCACATCTTGGAAATATCCGAAAATATGCCAAATCACAGTAAATTTTGACTTTATATATATATAATATATATATATATATATTATATATATATATATATAATATATATATATATATATATTATATATATAATATATATATATATATATATATATAATATATATATATATTAATATCTGTATTTTGGAACACAACTTCGAGATTTTTTTTGAGAGAAAGATGCGCTAGTTCGAAGAACAGTCAGATCTAGACTGTTCTTCAGAAGAACAGTCAAGATCTCAAATTGGTATTAAATATACATATGATCAAAACTATACCTAACACACAAAAGTACTCACCCTGCTCCATAGTACATCAGAAGTGTTTCTGTAGTTTGCTCTTTCGTTTGTAGGAGCAGCTACTTTCACGTTGTAGCGTCCAGCAATAGTCCCCTATCATGTTGGGACTGAATCGTCCTTGGTATCGGGTTTCCATGGTGGCAATGTCCTGGTGGAAACGTTCCCCCTGCTCATCACTGACCGCGCCAAGATTCGTTGGGAGAAAAACAAGATGTGAATGGAAAAAGTGGATTTTGAGTGACATCCGAGCCCCAAGCGCATGGTAACTCTTCAACATGTCATTTACAAGTTCCTCATAATTCGATGCTCGAACATTACCTAGGTAGTTAGTACCTAGTACCTAGGTACCTAGTACATCTTTATAACAGCCAAAAAGCTTTTCCAAGCAGCTTTTTCCAGGGCAGTTAGGCTCTTTACAAAGTCATCATCATTGAGTAGTTGACGAATTTGAGGGCCATTGAAAACACCTGCCTTTACTTTGGCTTCAGATACAGTGCGTTCAAACTTTGCTAACAAATACTGAAAGCCAGCACCATTTTGATCCATGGCCTTCACAAAATTTTTCATTAACCCAAGTTTCAGATGCAATGGAGGTAAGTACACCTTTTCACTGTCAACAAGAGGTTTGTACATACAGTTGAACCTGCCAGGTGAGTCTTTCGGTCGTGCTGGCCATTCCTTTTGTTTGTAATGTTTGCTGTCCGCTCTAGAGTCCCACAAACAAAGAAAACACATGTGCTTAGTGTAACCTAACTGGAGTCCTAGAAGCAAGGAGATTACCTTCAGGTCCCCACACAGATTCCACTGATGTTCATATTTAATAGCAGATAACAAAGTCTTCATAGTTTCATAAGTTTCACTCATTTCATGGCCATGCACAATTGGAACACTCGGAAGCTTATTTCCTTTATGCAGAAGAACGGCCTTTAGCGTGTTTTTTCCTGAATCTATGAACAGCCGCCACTCACTCTTATCATAAGTGTGAGACTCACAAAGTTGTTCCATGAGTGTGTCAACATCAAAGCAGTAACAGAGCTTGTGTTCCATCTTGAAGAAGCTTGAAAGTTCTTTATGTCTACGACGAAAAGTGGTGATGAGAACTCCTTCTTGTAGCAAATTCCATTCCTTGAGACGAGATCCAAGGACTTCACTTTTCTCCTTGGGTAGATCTAGGTCCCTAGCAAGGTCATGTAGCATTTCCTGACTGATGAATTTGGGCTCTCTGTTGTCTGCCATTTCTTGAAAGTCTGTATCCATGGGATTATCCTCCTCGTTCGAATCTGATTCACTTATAGCACTTGCAATGGAACATTTGGAACTGGGAGATCAGGACCATGTGGCACAGGCCTGATGGCAGAAGGTACGTCAGGATACCTGATTTTAGCTCGCGTTTTTTACTGAATACCCTTTGATGTTAGTGAGGCAGAAGTAGCAGTCAGTACTGTGATCCTTTTGTTCACGCCAAACCATTGGGATGCCGAATGCCATGCCTGATGGCCGTTTGCCACGCATCCATTCATTCAAGTGTTCACACAGGGGTTGCATGCTACGTGAGGGGCCCACTTCATATCTTGATCACCTATACGGCACTTGAAGTAATGCAGATAAGCTGCTTTAACATTCTTTGTAAGAGGTTTCTTCAGACTGTCAGGGGTAAAAATTCCACATATGTAACAAAAACTGTCCGATGCATTCACACAGTTACGGCGCTCCATCACAGCCCGGTACAAGGTACTATATACGGTAAACCAACTAAAATTAGGACTCCACTAAATCAAACACATCATATATGCAAAGAAAAATAAATGTTTAAATATATGTCATAGCTGTACGAATCAGTAGTAAAAATGTACTACACAGCCTGCTAACCCCTCGCCAATAACGCAGCGCGCACACCGTCCCCTGCCACTGCCCAAACACACACTGCTCAAAACACTGCCCTGCCCTAAATAGGCCTTGAGAAAAGAAAGATTAAGAGTTTAAAATGAAAACATTGGTGAAACCGATTTCGCTGATTTTACTCATATTTTTTCATGAATTGCGTCTGGTTCTCAAAACTTTGGACGTGATAGAGTTATTGACTCAGATTCGCGTAGTTCAGGCAGGGTCGATTTACCTATAATCAGCTTCAATTTAGTCCAGACCATATCTTCGATTTTTTTTTGTCGACCAGTGTTATCTTCGCGATTTCTGGCGTACCTTAAACTAGTAGTACCAAAGATAGCTTTCGTTTTGTTACACTAGGGAAACCTTTAAAGTTATGTTATGCTTTTTGGAAGTTGTTAAGCTGTAATACTTTACCAATACTTTACCAATAACTTCCAAATATCATAAAGTGACATTGTACCATGTAACCGACAGTAACCATGTGACAGTAACCATGGTACCATAACTTGTACCATGGGTTGATCAGTATGATCTCGATAGTTTAGGTAGTTTTATAGCACGAGGTGTTCATTATCACTTAACACAGTTGGATACTCTCTCTACTCTCTCCCCAGCCTTAAGGGACACCGTACTTATTGTTCACCTTCACATATATAATTTGCTTGGGCTCAACTTATATACGTACATAGGATATCTTATTTAACTGGGCATGCTTGCTCTCCCACGGCCGAATGTAAAGATTTTCATAGATCCCATGTCCTTGCAACAAACAACATTGTGGCCAGTTTATTGAACGGTAGAATTCACTTACAGTTTTTGCAGTTTAGGGCAAAACTAACATCCAACCAGCTCACTATTATTATCGAAATGGTATGGTCATTTATTGGACGCAATCTTGTGAGATGGTTTTAAGTCCTAGGATGTCTTTGCCTAGATCAAGCCTTAATTGTTTTATACTTACACAAGCCCATTGCCTGCGATGCCAGATATTTCGCCAGCGGTTTTCTGCCTTTTTATTGTACAGGACGACAAGGATGAGTTTTGTACACTCATGGCATTTTTCAGTAGGAACTTACACATCCCATATATTATGTCACCGTGAGAAATAACTTCTGTCAATCATCCTCGCCCTGCAACACAATTACTATCACCTACTATAAGACGGTTGCCACAAACCTTTGCAGTTTCAGAACATACTTGAAATGAAAAACCAAATCTATTTACGTTGGAGTCTCTATTTGTATTTCTTAACGGTAGAAAATTTCTAATGCTACAAGTGTAAATAATGTATAGCTGACTTTTTATCCAGAACAGCCAATGCTTATTTGTAACCTTTCGTAAAAGACCCAATTTATGAAGTCGTTTTGGGTGTTGGCTTATTCGGGGATTTCCTGTCCACGCTCTGCCAAATCTTGTACTGACCACGTATCGGAATCATTAGACCCTTAGCGAAAAAGATATTCCTCACTCCTCACCACGGTAGGAGCTGAATGGGGGCCTCCTTCACTCCTGATAGGGTTCATTCTCACCAGCTATGAAGAACACGCAACATTTAGGCGTAGTCTTCAATCGTGGTGGCGACCTTGCGAGGAAGTGACCACGTCTCTCTCGCTTTCCTAAATGGCACCATCGAAAAGCTACGATGTTTTAAGTATTGTGGTGTCTGCTATAAATCATCCTTATTTTCTTTTTTAAATGCATTGGTGAGCACTGCGTAGTCCCTATTAGAACATTAAATCTATGCAGAGTATTTGAAATCAATTCAGAAGTGTAATTAACTAACATTGAAACATGATATTATATTTGTACCTCGGACAGCGCGTTCCGACTTGGAATTTGGCGCACTCCACAGCTAACGCCCAACGGACTTTATAAATTGGTTTCTATTACTATAGTATTTTGGATACAAATGTTTTTTTCTTTATGTGGGGCGAATGTTTAGAAACTAGACATTTAATTGCTTGCGACCTCTACCTTCACTTCCTGCCGCTACTGTTTCCATGAAACGGGCAACATGATTGTAGTTCAACAACTGCCTGCATTCCCAACGAGCGCCATTCCGCTCTAATGTCATTGCCCAGACTCCTTTGAACGACCAGCAAGGTGTCGATATCTTTGCGGGATCATTTCTTTAGGACCTTAAAGAGTTTTCTTTATATATGTTTTTGTATATATATATATAGTATCTATATATATACATATATATATATATATATATATATATATATATAATATATATATTATAATATATATATACATAAAATATGAGTATATATATATATATATTATATATAATATATAAATAAAAAAAAAAAAAACGAAAAAAAAAAAAAAAAATATATACTGGGTATATAACTATATATATATATATCTAATTATATTATATATCTATATATATATATATAATATATATATATATAATATATATATATATATAATTATATACCAGTATATATATTTATATATAGATATATATATATATAAGTATATGTATAATTAGTATATATATCTATATAAAATAATATAATATATATATATATATATATAGAGGGTAGTATATATATATATGTTATATATATATATATTTTATAGTATATATACAAAAAAAATATATAAAGAAAACTCATTTAAGGTCCGTTAAAGAAATGCCCCGCAAGATATCCGACACCTTTCGTGGTCGTCAAAAGGAGTCTGCAATGACCTTACTGATCGGAATGGGCGCGGTTGGGAATGCAGGCAGGTTGTTGAACTACAACATGTTGCCAGGCCGTTGCTATGTGGGAGAACAGCTAGGGGAGGAAGTGAAGGTTAGAGGTAGCAAGCAATTAAATGTCTAGTTTCTAAACATCCCCCCCGCATAAAGAGAAAAAAACCTTTGTATGCCAAAATTTACTATTAAGTAGAACCATTTATAAAGTCCGTTTGGGCGCGTTAAGCTGGAGTGCGAACTTCCCAGTCGGACCGCGGCTGTCACGTTAAGTTTACATAAATATACATTATATGTTTCATAATGTCTAAGATTAATTACCACTTATCTGATTGATTTACAAATAGCTCCTGCCATAGATTTAATTTTTCTAATAGGTAACTACCGTCAATGTCCCACCAATGGCCATTTAGAAAAAAAGAAAATAGGATGAATTATAGTTAGGACACCACAGATACTTTAACATCGTATCTTTTCGGATGGTCCGATTTAGGAAAGCAGAGGGTCCACTTCCTCCGCAGGTTCGCCGACCACACGATTGAAGCTACGCCTCCATGTTCGCGAGTGCTTCTTCATAGCTGGATAAGAACGCCTACAGTGGGGTGGGAAGTGAAGTGATGGCCCCCATCCAGCTCCTACCGGGAGTAGTGAGGACTATCTTTTTCAGCTAAAGGTTCCTATGGGGGCTTTCCGATACGTGTCAAGTAACAAGATTTTATTGGCAGATGGCCGTGGACAGGAAAATTCCCGAATAATCTCAACACCCAAACTGACTTCATAAAAGTTGGGTTCTTTTACGATAACGGGTTACAAAATTAAGCATGGCTTTCTGGATAAAAAGTCAGCTAATAACATTAGTCAGAAATTCCACTGTTTATCATTAGAAATCTTAACGTTTAAGAAATAACACATATAAGACTAACGTTGAAAATAGATTTGGTTTTTCAATTTCAAGTATTTTCTGAAACTGCAACAAGTTTGTGGTCAACCGTCTGTTCACTAGTAGGTGATAGTAGCTTGGTTGTTGCCAAGGGCGAGGAATTGATTGGACACAAGAAGTGTCTTATCTCCACGGGTGACATAATCTATGGGTGGTTTTAAGCCTTCCTACTGAAAAATGCGCATGAGTGTCCCAACTCCATACCTTTGATCGATCCTTTACAATACGCGCTAACCCGCGCGACATAGATCTGGCATCGGGCAGATCAAGGCGGCTTGTGTAAGTTATAAACAAATTAATGGGCTTGATTCTAGGGCATACGCCATCCCTAGGACTTAAAACCATTCTCAGGGCAAGAAATTGGCGGTCCCCCAATAAAATAAAAACCATGACCACCCCTTTCGGAATATAAAATAAAAGTTTTGAAGGACACCGGGGTGGGAGTTAGTTTTTGGAGCTAAACTGCCAAAAACGTTTACGTGGAATTCAGCCGGTTTCCAATACTAGCCCACAATTGTTGTTTGTTGGCAAGGAAGGGATCTATGAAATATCTTTACTTTAGGCCGTGTGGAGGAGCAAGCATCGCCCCAGTTTTACTTATATATCCCCTGAATTACGTAAATAATACAGTTGATCTCAAGCAAAGGTTATATTATGAGGAGGAAGGTGAACCATAAGTCCGGGTGTCCCTTAAGGGCTGGTGGAGAGAGTATCCCAAATGTGTTAGTGGATCTTGACCTCGGTGCTATAAAAACTACCTAACTATCGAGATGATACTGTCAATGGGCCATGTACAAGTTGTTGTAGCCATGGTTCTGTCCATGGGTTTACTGGTTCGTTACATGGTAACAATGTTCACTTTTATTGATCTTTTGGAAAGGTTTATTGGTAAGTATTTGGTAAGTAGTTCAGCATTCCAACATTCCCCCACCAAAAAGCCATAACATTAATTTAAAGGTTTTTCCCCAACCCCTATGTACCTAAAACGAAAAATCTATCCTTTTGGGGTAACTTAGAATTTTAATGGGTTACCCTGCCCCAGAATTCGGCCGAAAAAAAAAGATAACACTGGGTACCGACCAAAAAAAAAATTCGAAGGATATGGTTCTGGACGTAAATTGGAAAGCTGAAATTATATTTAAATCTACCCTGCGTGAATACTCGAATCTGATGTTCAATTACCTCTATCCCTTCCAGTTTTTGAGAACCTACGCGCAATTCATGAAATAATATGAATAAAATCGCAGACAATAGGTTTCAACTCAATGTATGGTTCATAATTTAAACTCTTAAATCTTTTCTTTTCCTCAGCTATTTAGGCAGTGCAGTGTTTTTTGAGTCAGTGTGGTTTGTGCATTGAGCAGGGGAGGGTGTGCGCGCTGCGTATTGGCGAGGGGTTAGCAGGCTCTGTAGTACAGAGAGTTTACCTCTGATCGTAACAGCTATTGAAATATATTTAAACATTTTATTTTTCTTTGGGGGGCAAAAATTAATTTTTAAAATGATGTGTTGTTTTTGTTGAGTGGAGTCCCATTTTAGTGGTTTACCGATATAAGTACCTTGTACCGGCTGTGATGGAGCGCCGTTAACTGTTGTGAATGCATCGGACAGTTTTTGTACATGATGTGGATATTTTTACCCCTGAAAGTCTGAAGACCCTCTTACAAAGAATGTTAAAGCAGCTTTCGGCATTACTTCAAAGTGCCGTAATAAGGTGATCAAGATATGAAGTGGCCCCCTCCGTAGCATGCAACCCTGTGTGAACCACTTGAACGAATTGGATGGCGTGGCAACGGCCCATCAGGCATGGCATTCGCATCCACAATGGTTTGGCGTGAACAAAGGAATCACAGTACTGACTGCTACTTCTGCCTCACTAACATCAAAGGATATTCAGTAAAACGCCGAGCTAAAAATCAGGTATCCTGAACGTACCTTCTGCCATCAGGCCTGTGCCACTGGTCCTGAGCTCCCAGTTCCAAATGTTCCAATTGCAAGTGCTATAAGTGAATCAGAAAGGAGGGAAGGGGAGGAGGATAATCCCATTGGATACAGACCTTTCAAAAGCCAGACAACGAGGAGCCCAATTCATCGTCAGGAATGCTACTGAACCCTTGCTAGGGACCTAGATCTACCCATGAGAAAAGGAAGTCTTGATCTCGTCTCAAGGAATGGGAATTTTGCTACAAGAAGGAGTTTTCTCATCACCACGTTTCGTCGTAGCCATAAAACTTTCAAGCTTCTTCAAGATGAACACATCTCTGTTTACTGCTTTGTGTGACACACTCATGGAACACGTTTGTGAGTCTCACACTTATGATAAGAGTGAGTGGCGGCTGTTCATATATTCAGGAAAAAAACACGCTAAAGCCGTTCTTCTGCATAAAGGAAATAACTCTTCCGATGTTTCCAATTGTGCATGGCCATGAAATGAGTGACACTTAGTGAACATGAAGACTTTTTTATCTGCTATTAAATATAGAACTCAGTGGAATCTGTGTGGGGACCTGAAGGTAATCTCCTTTGCTTCTAGGAACTCCAGTTAGGTTACACTAAGCACATGTGTTTTCTTTGTTTTGTGGGAACTCTAGAGCGGACAGGCAAACATACAAACAAAAGGAATGGCCAGCACGACCGAAAAGACTCACCTGGCAGAGTTCAACGGTATTACAGAACCTCTTTTGACAGTGGAAAAGGTGTACTTACTCATTGCAATCTGAAACTTGGGTTAATGAAAATTTGTGAAGCTGGATCAAATGTGCTGCTTCAGTATTTGTTAGCAAAGTTTGAACGCACTGTATCTGAACCAAAGTAAGGCAGGTGTTTTCAATGGCCCTCAAATTCGTCACTACTCACTGATGAATGACTTTGTAAAGAGCCTAACTGCCCCTGGAAAACAGCTGCTGGAAAGCTTTTGGCTGTTATAAGATGTACTCAGGTACTAGTACTAGGTACTAACACCTAGGTAATGTTACGAGCAATCGAATTTATGAGGAACTTGTAAATGACATGTTGAAGAGTATTACCATGCGCTTGGGGCCTCGGATGTCACTCAAATCCACTTTTTCCATTCACATCTTGTTTTCCTTCCCAACGAATCTTGGCGCGGTCAGTGATGAGCAGTGGTAACGTTTCCACCAGGACATTGCCCACCATGGAAACCCGATACCAAGGCGATTCAGTCCCAACATGATATGGGACTATTGCTGGACTCTCCAACGTGGAAAGTACTGCTCCACAAACGAAAGAGCAAATACAGAAACCTTCTGATGTACTATGGAGCAGGGTGAGTACTTTGTGTGTTAGTATATTTTTTGATCATATTATATTTAATTACCAATTTGAGATCTACTGTTCTTCGGAAGAACCGTCTAGATCTGACTGTCTTCGAACTAGCGCATCTTTCTCTCCAAAAATCTCGAAGTTGGGTTCCAAAATACAGATATATATATATATATATATATATATATATATTATATATATATATATATATAATTAATATATCTAGATAGATATATATATATATTATATATATAAAAGTCAAAATTTACTGTGATTTGGCATATTTTCGATATTTCCAGATTGGGCAACATTTCGGATATATTTGGAACATAATTTAAGTATATTTTTTGTCGGATAGGTACATTAGGTCCTAATAAAGCCGCGGCACCACCAGACTTTAATTACGAGTAATGTATATTAACGTAGGGGATTTGTTTCGATTAATTATAATTATATATCCGTTATAATTATAATAGCTTTAAAATTTTAATTGCCGATATTTCAAAAACTATTACGTGCTAAGAAAAGCATGCCATTTTTGTATATCAGCAGCGAAAATTGCTTTCCAACCCACACACATGGAACTCGAACCATTTTTTGGTGTCGACCAGTGATCCGGTCCTTAGTCAGAAATTTGGCGTTTTCCTACTGCCTGGATGCGTCATCGATCCTCGGCAGAGATAATGTCCCCCCTGCGGGTAAGGCTTTGATCTGCAGTTTTCCTACGCAAAACTCCGGTGCTGCTGTCCCTTTTTTGGGGACAGGGTCATCGGAGAACACCAATCGCTACCTCCTTGTTCCATGATTCCCCAATCTCATATTTCGGCTAGTTCCATTTTCATATAATCCAACTTGTTGGGAACACACACCGTAGGGTGACGCTAGTTTTTCTGTACCACGCTAATGTCATGCACAACTGCAGTGGTTCATCCAGTCTATCTTGATAACCTTAGGGCCAATGCATGCAAAGGTCGGAATTACAAGCCTCTTTTGTTTCAGAAAGGTCCTTGCTTCCGCCGATTTTATTTTTATACATCTTGGTCTAGCGCCTAGCGGCCTGTAGGCAGTGACCTCCAGGGCTTTATGGTAACCCTGGAGTGTTCACTTCGAGAACTGTGATGGTTTGGCACCCGCCCGTGGTGGCGCAGGCAGATTTTTTTAAAGTGACGCCTGTGATTATAGGCTGATGTCGTCTCCCTTGTGTCCTCTGAATGCCCTCGCAATCAAAGGTAAGTTATGGGTAGCATGTGGGTGTTCTTAGGCACTTTGAACGGTTGCAGAGATCTTAAAT
This sequence comes from Chionoecetes opilio, assembly GCA_016584305.1. Classification (NCBI taxonomy): domain Eukaryota; kingdom Metazoa; phylum Arthropoda; class Malacostraca; order Decapoda; family Majidae; genus Chionoecetes; species Chionoecetes opilio. Next base: position 30,896 of record JACEEZ010013637.1, read on the forward strand.
GGATAGTCGCCCTCATCGGGGATCGAATTCGTGGGTCACTGAGCACGCACTTGGAGACCCTAACCATCTTCATACCGCTCCCAAAATTGCTTCCTCTGGAGTTCTGCTGCCTGTGGCCAATCCATGGGTCAAGTATTAATAGTGAAGGGTTGGTATCCTCTCCCGTTCTTTATTGATTGATTAGTCCAATGGGGCGGTCTCTCGTACTCCTAGGAAAGGTCCTTCATGAATCCTTCTGCACGGCGTCCTGCTCCAATACGTTTACATGACACAAATGTTGGTGCTCTCTTGTCAAGAGTGGAAATAACGTAGGTTGTTGAACTCAACTTCTTAAGAACTTTATAGGGCCCATGGAATTTAAGAGGCTGACCCTCTACTGATAAAAAGCGTGGTCTTTTCACCGCAGAAGCTCCGATACCTCGCCCTTTTATCGCACTTCTTATGGTTTTGGGGTCTTGATTTGCTCGACACTTGTCCGCAGCCACTTCCCAGCACCTTAACCCGTAGAATGCGAGCTGTGAACTTTTTAGTGCTCACAGTGCGGCAATGTGGTGAAACAGTGGACCATTCAGAATTGGATGAAAATCACATCAACGTCTAGGTAATAAAATTCCGCTCCGGCAAATATATCTATTTCTAACCCAAACGTATGAGGTTGGTGTGGTTGTGGTCGGGATTTGAATATCTTGCGCGAATGGTACCAACGCTTGCGAGAGACACCTGAGGTGGGGTCCATGATGTTACGTCACTGTGATTTTTCCCAAGATTTTGAGGGGATTATTCAAGTATTTCTCCAGTAGTTTTATCTCAAGGTAACATGTGTACCGTATTTACGACTGACTGACCCCAAAGAATCCTTAGATAGACAAAAATTCCCAAAGTCGTTAAGAAAATAATTGAAACTGAATCCTAAATACGTACATATGCTTACCGTGATATAAACCACTGATAAATACATGAATAATCCCTCCAAAATCTCAAGATGACAAAAAATTCCAAGGCCATGGCCTTATATCCAAGATATTTTGGAAAAAACGACAGGATGGTACCCTGAGTAGCAGCGTAGTTAGGCAGAGAGTGATTGTGTTATCAGGACTGACATAGCGGCCTACATGTGACACAGTTTGTAGACTTCTACAAATGTTGGCGCGGTTTTTTTGTATGCCAATTGAAATTGCGCTTCCAGATGGCTTGCGCCAGCCCCACGGGTTTAAGAATTTCGCCTGATATCTACCAATTGATAATGTTGATTCTCTCCTTAAAGCTTCCTAATAATATATCCCTAACTAGTACACGCGCGCCAAATATTGTTTCGCCGCTCATAACAGCCGCTTGGGCTCCCATATAGGGAATTTTGAAATGTACTCTATAGCCGCCTAGTGACTTTCCGAAAGAGAGATATTCCTACCATATGGCAGCATGTTTTAAAGCACGACATTCCATCAAGACCGGTTGAGGATGTCAGATGCCACTTGTCAATTATAGAAGTAGAATTTTGAAAAGGATCGCTCTCATTCCCCGCAAGTAATTTGAACAGACGCGCGCTGGTATAACTATGCATTATTTTCATATGGGTGCAAGAAGCCCTAACAAAGAGCAAATTAAAGTTATTGACACTCTACACAAGGCAAAGAGGCCAGAGGAAGAAATATCAAGGATTGTGGGTGTTTACGAGAATGTGTGATGAAGTGGGTGGAGGGTTTTCGTGAAGGGTGGCGACAACCATACCATAGGAGTGGCCCAGCGAGATGTAAATGTCCTATCGTATCATTTCTTGCTCTTTATTTAGGATGGGCATCACTTGACGGTTCATGACATTTTACGGTGCTTGCTGATGTTTTACATCCTCGCTGTGGCCACTTTTAATGTTATGGTTTGCACCGCCACCCTTCACGAACCCTCCACCCACTTCAAGTACACACTTTCCTCGTAACAACCCACAATCCTGTATTTCTTCCTCTGCCTCTCTGCCTTGCGTAGAGTGACAATATTTAATTGCTCCTTGTTGGTCTTTCTTGCCACCCATTATTAAAATATTGATAGTTATACCAACGCGCGTCTGTTTCAAATTACTCGCGGGGGTGAGGCGATCCTTTTCAAATGCTTCGTCGATATTATAATTGACAAGTGCAATCTGACATTCCTCAACGATCCTTGATGGACTGTCCCGTGCTTTAACATGCTGCAATATGTTAAGATATCTCTCTCGGAAAGTCACTAGGACTGCTATAGAGTACATTTTCAAAATTCCTTATGGGACGTCTGTTTATGATGCGGCAACAATCTTTTGGCGCGCTGTGTATATGTAAAGAAACTCAGAAAAAGATGTGCAAATTCCGCTTTCGTAAAATGAAAACTTGTTTTGTTCATTAGGCATGTTGGGGAGAACAATAACAGACAAGGTAAGCCTGCCTCCCAAGAAGATTCATACTGGGCTGCATACCTCATGAGAATGTTTTTTCATTGTCTTGTGCGATCTCTTCATATCCCCTTTGTCTGCTTATGGTTTAGATGAATGGAGACTCTACGCCTTATTCCCATCTCACCCATGGCCTCCTTTTGCATTTTTGCCTACAAATAATGAAGCCCTGCCAGTTTGTACTCTACTACGCAATCCAAACGGTGAGTGAAATATTAAGTTAAGGCCTTAACTAAAAACTAGTGTTTGACGCAGTAACAGTTAGTGTTTAAGCAAATAAATTTTTTTAGAGTAAAAACATATAGATGTATGGTATAAGTTGTCAAGTATGTAATTTATATATTTCTCCCTTTTAACTAACTTGGGAAGAAAGCCAACAATTATCACATTTGATACTAAAATGCTCAAGTAGTAAGGTGTTTGAGAGTAAGAAAGTTGGAATATAATGGTTAACTACCAGCAATTTGACAGTAGTGACAACAGGAATTACAATATGCAGCCACTCCTTATTCATACTTTGGTAAAAAGAAGTTCCTGGCCAGCCTGGTAAATATTTTTTTCGGACACCTAATGACCGGAAAAATATCCGTCATGGGCTAAAGCAGGTTAAATTGTTTGTACATAACAGGTACAATCATTTGCTTCGGTTTTTGCCCATCAGCGGACCTCTTCTGGCATCTTGATGGTAACCAGCGACGGCAGAGTACTCCGTCGTGATGAATAGCGAGTCGTTTGGGACCAGAGTCATTATTCGCGGCCCTGCCTGGTCCCAGAAGTGTTTGTAATGACTCCTCCACTCTTGAGCAGCATCACAGCTGGCTCTCCTGTAGCACCGTTACTTAATAGAAACAAGAACACCCTGGAAAGAAAGGATTGCGAAAAGTCGTATGTCATCATAAGAATAGTCAGTTTGCCTCTGGAATGGGCGGCAGTCAGATTTTCAGGGTCATCATAACACAAGGAGCAGTGTCATTGGCACACAATAGAACAACTCCGGGGGTATATTAGCCACAAGCTCGTGCAATTCTGCGGTAGACTCTGATTTATGTTCGGACCGCTAGTTCTGCGATACAGGAGGTGGCCGTAATGTCCCCATCTGTCGTGCTGAATCGTTGCAGAAAACAATTATCAATTCCAGCCCTGCCAACCCTGCACACAATGCACTTGGGGTCGTGTCCACAAATATAAATAGACGCGAATGTGCAGAATGTGTTCTCACCTTGCCTGGCAAACTTTTCCATCTCTGTCTATCAATTCCACCGTTCCTTTCTGCTTGGAAGTTTTGCTAACATTTACCTGTTTTTAAGAAGGATTGCCGTTTAATCCTTCAACTACTGTCCTATAGCGTGATTTCCTGCCTTTCTGAAGCTTTCGATCTATCCTTGAATCGATATCGGCGGCACTGGAGCGATAGACAGGTTTACTTTCATTAAGAATTGTATCAGAAGATCCCAACGGAGATAATAGTTTTAACAAAGAAGCAGAAAGAGTTCGAGGCTAGAAAAAGTCAAGAATTATGGGCATGTCTCCAAGGTCGGTCAGGAATACGGTATTTTCTGCACCCTACTGTATGTCATTGAGGCTAGCAAAGTAAGGCTTGTTTCACCAGGGTTAGTCAGTGAAGGAGGATAATAGCCAAATGCTGGTGGTGAACATGGAGTCCCAAATAATGCAAAGTTCTGCAAAAAGGAATGACCTTAAGATGTATTCATCTACCTTATTCCACCTGTAGTATTACAGAAGGCCTGAGCTACCACTTTTAGGTCCCAAGATTTGTGCGCTCTACCCTTTTGTCCCCGGCGGTTATTTGTGATAACGCTGCGAACCTCACTGGACCTTCTCCTATAACTGAGAGTTTTTACTCAATCATTAGGAAGGATCCCCAGATATGAGGAAATTATCCTTCATTTATTTTCACCACGAGATCCTTGACAAAATGGCTTTACAGGATAGGATAAAAGCATAATACATAAAAAGTCTTTTAAAAAAACTCTCCAGATCACAAAATCACCGTTAGAAGAACACAAACAATGGTGGTTGAATTGAAAACAGTTAACCCCTCCTTAACTGATTTACATGATCTTAAGTCCCTGTATAATACAGACAGAGTACCGGTATTACCGGCACCATGGTTAACGGCTACTTACTGGTCGTCCTTATTGACGCCCAGCCTGTTCTGCTCAACGTTCAGCAGTATAGTTTCTCATCCTATTTTTGCTGCATTAATCAGTGTGCCTGCTAATGTGCCGTAAGATTTACTATAGGTCTGAGAAGGGATCAAACTGTGCAGATGCTTGCAAATTCCCGAAAGAAGAAAAACATGGTAGCACTGTATGCCGACTTGTATTGACACAATGTGGCTTCATCTTATTTGTGTCAGGTATGTTTTTATTGTTGTGTTTGCTTACCCTAGAACATAGACCATAAGGAAGCCTACAGAGACTAGTAACATACACCTACACGTGGTAGTTTTTCCTGTATACATATATAATCATCTGCATCCACCTTTCATCCAATCCATAATATTTGTTACGTGCCTTTTAAAACTCCCTTTCCTCTGTGCACTAAGTACATGATGACTAACTCTATGCCAGGTGTACTAGGTGTTCAGTTCCACTTATTGACATATAATTTGTTATAAAATTATACAAGATAGATGAAGTTTAGGAAAGAATGAATCACTCAATCCAATCATTGGGGGCCTACGCCGGGGCGCGTCACCTCGCCCACCCTACGACTCACTCCCGGGGGTCACCACTCGCGAAGTTCCATGCAGGCTCCTTTCCCATACCAAGCAGCTCTCGACAATAAACATCAACTTGCCCCCGCCACAACCTTGGTGGCGCCCTTGGCCCCTCCCACCCGATGTCTCTTACAGATACACCCGATGGGAAGGATCGGTTTCAGGGTAGCGTGCCACATGTCCCATATAGCTGAAGTTGGCGCTTGGAAACGGACTATGAGGTGAAATAGGCTCTATTTTCAGTCTCACGGTGCAATCGCTTGATTTGACACGTTAATCATCGCAGCGATAGCCCAGATTCTGCGAAGACACTTATTACCAAAGGCATTGATTCCGTCTCTTCAAGTTCACTATTTATGTCCATGTCTCACAGCCATAGATTAGACAGGGATCAAGCGCCTTGAAGATCGGATCTTGTCCCCTCCTGCACAGGTAACCGACAACGCCAATACTCCCGCTGAGCGAGTCCATAAACACCGTGGGCTATGCCAATCCCGTAAACTTCTTGACGTGACCCGCCGTCATATGGACTGCGCTACCAAGGTATGTAAAACTTTCCAAGATCTCAATGTCCTCGCCACATGCTGAACAGACTGTAATGCTTCATCTAGTAAGTCTCCAAACCTGGACCTTGGGTCTTGAGCCAGGAGACCTCAAGTCCTAAAGGCTTTGCCTCCTCGTGCAGCGCCTCCGAGAGCCTCACCAGGACCTCCAGCGACTCAGCAAGATTACTGAATCATCGTAAAAACAAGATCGTGATCTTGGTGTTTACCGACGGATGCTCCACAATCACTTTGTCTACAACCTTGTCCAATACCCAGTCCATACAGCGTTTTGAAAAGGATGGGGCAAGGACGCACCCTTGCCTCACTCTGTATTCCAGGAAGAAGCTGGTACACCTGCCCCACCTCACAGCACTCTCAGTCCCATAATACAGACCTTATCAAACCAATAGTCCTTGCAGAATCCCTCGAAGTCGCAGAAGACCCAGATTGTGACTCACGATGCACCGAGTCAAACGCCTTCTTGAGATCAACACAGGCTGCAAGCATCCCTGTCGAAAAAACTCACGTCGGCGTTTCCACAGGACGCAAAGATGATGCACTTATTAATTAGATGTGAGACGAGGAGCTACGGATAGATCTTTTATAAGCTTATTCAGTGTATTTCCCTTTATAATGATAACAATAGTGATAAACCTTTAGTATTCCAGACGCATAGTCCATAAGATAATACTGAAATGCAATGCAGTATTAATCAAATCTACAAAATTAAACTAAGTCTACATGGCCCCCCCCCCCCCAAATTTTTGCTAATCGACATAACCACTGCTAATCTAGTTCCAAGGTATTTGTAGGAGTTTAATCTCTTCAAGATTCTTACCAATGAAGGAGGATTTTTCCGAAATTATATCTATATTTGACTTCTTTTGTTTGTGTTATATAACTTATTCATCATTAAGTTGTTGCAAACGTGAAATAGAAGATGAGAATGTAAACATCATATTTGCACCTTAATTGGGCCGTGTGTTTGCACTTCATATCTGCCACTCTGTGACTCTTCAATATCTGTTTCTACTTTACACAGCCACTATTGCAGATATTCACACACACACACACACACCACACACACACATACACACACACAACACACACACACACACACACACACACTTAGGTACTCCGTGGTGAGGGGAATGCACGCCCGTTCCCACCGGGAGAAGTCCCGGGTTCGATCCCCTTGCCGGAGCGGAAACATATGGGCTGTTTCCTTAAAACCCGAGCCCCCTGTCCACCCAGCCAGTGAATGGGTACCGGGTGTAGGCCGGGGTTTGGTGACCTGCCTCTCCGGGGTGCTGCTTCGGCAAAACTAAGCACTAAGGATAATGATAACAAAGTATTGATAGAGACGGGCCATACGAGCATTGATCTGGGCCCCTGGTAAAATACACCTAGATGAATACACACTCAAACACGCAGCACACCACACATACCACACAAACACACACTCACACACACACACACACACACATACCCACACATACACACACACACACACACACACACACACATCAAACACCACATATATATATATATCTATATATATATAGTCAGCAAAATTTGGCGTTTTCCTACTGCCTTGATGCAGTCATCGATCCTCGGCAGGAGATAAATGTCCCTGCGGGTAAGGGCTTTGATCTTGCAGTATTCTACGCAAACTCGGATGCTGCTGTCCCTTTTGGGGACGAGGGTCATCGGAGAACACCAATCGCTTACCTCCGTGTTCCATGATTCCCCAATCTCTATTTCGGCTAGTTCCATTTTCATTTAATCCACCTTGTTGGGACGCACACCGTAGGGTGACTGCTGGGTTTCCCTGTACCCACGCTAATGTCATGCACAACTGCAGTGGTTCATCCAGGTCTATCTTGAGAAACCTTAGGGCAAATGCATGCAAGGGTCGAAATGACAAGCCTCTTATGTTCAGAAAGGTCTTGCTTCCTGCCGATTTATTTTTATACATCTTGGCCTAGCGCCTAGCGCCTGTAGGCAGTGACCTCCAGGGCTGGGATGGTAGACCCTGGAGGTTCACTCGAGGACTGTGATGGTTGGCCCTCGCCCGTGGTGGCGCAGGCAGGATTTTTAACGTGACGCCTGTGATTAGAGGCTGATGCCGTCCCCTTGTGTCCTCTGATGCACTCGCAATCAAAGGTAGAGTTAATGGGTAGCATGTGGGTGTTCTCAGGCCACTCGACGGTTGCAGAAAGATCTTAAATGGATATTCGCCCTCATCGGGGATCGAATTCGGGTCACTGAGCACGCCACTTGGAGACGCTAACCACTCTCATACCGCCTCCCCAAATTGCTTCCTCTGGAGTTCTGCTGCTGTGCCAATCCATGGGTCAGTATTATATAGTGAAGGGTTTGTATCCTCTTCCAAGTCTTTATTTTGATTGATAGTCAATGGGGCAGGTCTCTCGTACTCCTAGGAAATAGGTCTTCAGAATCTTCTGGGCACGTGCAGTCCTGCTCCAATACGTTGACATGGCACAAATGTTGTGTGCTACTCTTGTCAAGAGTGGAAATACGTAGGTTGTTGACTCAACTTCTTAAGAACTTTATAGGGCCCATGGAATTTAGAAGGCTGACCCTCTACTGATAAAAGACGTGGATCTTTTCACCGGCAGGAAGCTCACGATACCCGCCTTCTTTCATCTTCTTATTGGTTTTGGTCTTGATTGGCTCGACACTGTCCCGCAGCCACTTCCCAGCACCTTAACCCGTGGATGCGGAGCTGTGAATTTTTTAGTGCTCACAGTGCGGCTGTGAGTGAACAGTGACCATTACAGAATTGGATGAAAATCAATCAACTCGAATAGTAATTCAGCATCCGAATTACTATTTGACCCAGGGATGAGGTTGTGGTGTTTTGGTTCGGGATTTTAAATATTTGCGGAATGGTACCAAACCGCTTGGAGACTACGTAGGTCATGATGTTACTCCTTAAGATTTTTCCCAGATTTGAGGAATTATTCAAGTATTTCTACATGAAACTAATCCTAACATGTGTACGTATTTACGACTGACTGAACCCCAGAGAATCCTTAGATAGACAAAAATCATCCAAACGTTAAGAAAAATTGAAACTGAAGCCTAAATACGGTTATCCCATATTGAAAAAACCAAAAGGAGAAATACCCATGCATAACCTTCCAAAATATGAAATGCAAAAAAAACCAGGCCATGGCCTAATACAATATTGGACTAAACAAAGAGTGGATCCCTTGCGTACAGCATTGAAAAGGCTGATGTGTGTTCATCGATGGACTGACGTATTGCCTACTGGTGCACCAGTTTGTAGACTTCTCGATTTGGCCGGTATTTATTTTCAATTCAAAATTGCGCTTCCGAAGGCATGCGCAGTCGCTCAGCAGCGCCTTCCAGATGGCTTCCGCAGCCCACGGGTTAAGAATTTGGCCTGATATCTACCAATTGATAATGTTGATTCTCTCCTAAGCTCCTAATATCCCTAACTAAAAGCCAATATGTTGCCCTCATAACATCCTCCCATAGGGAATTTTGAAATGTACCTTTCAT
>JACEEZ010013638.1:0-15609 GCA_016584305.1 Chionoecetes opilio
AGAAGGGGGAGGGGTCCGCGAATGGTCCTAGGACATGCCGAGTGTCCTCCTTCGAGCGTGAAGTGAAGCACCTGGTGGCTTCTTCCACCTGTGGATGGTGGTGTAGCAGGGACAGTGGCATGCGAATGCGGTAACCCATGATCACGCCTTTTGTTGTTTCAGTTGCAGCGTCGATTTTCAGGACTTTCACCTGAGCTTCTGGATTGGAAGCGATAGCATCGAGCTGCAGGAATGTTTCTTCGTCCTTGGGTACAACTGTTTGCTTGTTTGTTTGTTTGTTTGTTTGTTAGTGTACAGGATTTCTCGAAAAGTTACGAATATATATGGACCAAACCTGGTATACCAAGTCTATTTGGTATAAGGAAGAATTGATTTAATTTTGGATGAATTTGAATTACAAATGTTGCCATGGCAACCAATTGATGAAATATTCTGGCGGAGGTATGCGCTCTACTGAGTGCCCCCCCCCCCTTAGTTACCTTTGTATTTTAAGGCTGCGTGAATTTCATGTCTGGGCGAGCATGCGAGTCCTAAGGGAAGCATAGTTTTCAAGAACTTCCATCCTGCGGCACATGTTCCTTCTTTCCTTATTTCCCTCATTCATTCAATCCTTCCTTCATTCCTTCCATTCATTAATTCCTTCCATTATTCCTTCATTCCTTCCTTGTTCCTTCATTACTTCCATTCCTTCTACCTTCCTTCCTTCCTTCCTTCCTTCCTTCCTTTCTTCCATTCCTTCCTTCCTTCTTTCCTTCCTTCTTTCCTTACTTCCTTCATTTTTCCCTTCCTTCCTTCCTTCCTTCCTTCCTTTCTTCCATTCCTTCCTTCCTTCCTTCCTTCCTTCCTTCTTTCCTTACTTCCTTCCTTTTCCCCTTCCTTCCTTCCTTCCTTCCTTCCTTCCTTCCTTCCCTCCATTACGCATTCATTTCTTCCTTCATTCCTTCCATTTCTTCCTTCCTTCTATTAGTCATTCATTCATTCCTTATTCCTTCATTCCTTACATTCCATCTTCCTTCATTCTTTCCTTCCTTCCTTCCTTCCTTCCTTCCATTATTCCTTCCTTCCTTCCTTGTTCCTTCATTCCTTCCTTCCTTCCATTACTCCTTCATTCCTTCCTTGTTCCTTCATTCCTGCCATTCTGTCATTCCTTCAATTCCTTCATTCCTCCCATTACTCCTTCATTCCTTCCTTGTTCCTTCATTCCTTCATTCCTTTCATTACTCCTTCATTCCTTCCTAGTTCCCTCATTCTTTCCATTCCTTCATTCCTTTCATTCCTTCCTTCCTCCCATTACTCTTACATTCATTCCTTGTTCCTTCATTCCTTCCATTCCTTCCTTCCTCCCATTATTCCTTCATTCCTTCCTTGTTCCTTCATTCATTCCTTCGTACCATTACTCCTTCCTTCCTTCCTAGTTTCCTCATTCATTCCATTCCCTTCTTCTTCCTTCATATGTTCCTCTAAATGGGTTGGTCGCTCTTGTAGGGAAGTCAAGACAAGTAAAGGGCGTCATAAGAGTCTTCCTAAAGGGTAACAAGGAAAAATTGATACCTTAATAATTGTAATTGTATTTTTCTGAGTTAAACGCAAAAGAGCAAGGGAAAGAAAAGTTATTTTAATTACATAATTTTTTTCTTTGTGGTAAAATGGAGAAGAGAAGACATGTTGGTTTAATTACAAACCCTTTTATCTTTTGTACTGAAATTGGGAAAAGGGAGGATGGTTTGACTACGTATTTTGTAGTACTAAGAGAAAAGGCGGAATGGAAATGTTTTACCATACAATTTGAATATATCTTCAGTATTATTTAATTCATTTCCTGACGGGTAGTAAATTTTTGATTAAATGTAAACTTATGATTTATGTCATTGTTTGTATTTGTATTTTATTGAAATGTGAAAAAATTATGAAAAAAATGGTGATACACGGAAAGAATATACAGTAAAGAAAGATAAAAGAACCTCATAATACTAAAATGAAATGCAAAACAGAGTATGCTAAAAAAATCTTCCTACTAACAGGGAAAAATATGCAAAAGAAAAATACAGTAATAATAAATTAATACAATAAGCAGGAGAAAAATGTATACGAATAAATTTAAATATAAAGGAACAAAGTAGCAAGCAACATCTACCAAAAAAAAATCTCAAACAAAGAAACAAATCTGATAAAAACACCAAACCCGAAAGTAGCAAAGATTATAAAGAAGTCAGAATAAAGGAAGGGAGTAACACGCACAGGAAATAAACAAGAGGAAGGGAAAAAAGGAAAGGGACAAGTATAAAAGGGCAACAGCGGAATGGCGCTTGAAAGGAAGTATGAGATCGCACGAGTAACAGCTTTTCAAAACGCCTTGTAGGATTTTATTGTGGTACAGGATATGACAAAGCAAATGTAGCTCTTCTTCTTTTCTTACCCCTTCCCTTCCCTCTCCTCCACCTCTAAGCCTCGTCCTCCTCTTTTTCCTACTCCTTCCCCTCCCTCTCTTCCACCTTCTAACCTCGTCCTTCTCTCTTTTCCCCTTCCTTCCTATCTCTCCTCACCTTCTAAGTCTCGTCCCTTCTTCCTACTTCCCCCTTTTCCCTTTCTTCCTCCTACTTTCAAGCCTCGTCCCCCCCTTTCCTCCTTCCCCCTGTTCCTCCTTCTCCTCCGCCTTCTAAGCCGCGTCCTCCTCTTCTTCCTCCTCCACGTCCAATTCATCTGTTGTTTTCTTTTCTCTTACACCTCAAAAATGTTATCTACTTCCATATCTTCGTTGGTAAAAAAAAAAAATTATCTCATTTGTATTTTCTTCCTCAGCATTTTTAACCATCTGTTATTACTTTTTTATTCACATCTTCGTCTTGGCTCGAGTTTTTCTTGTCATCTTTCTTTAGTTAATTTACCTCTTCTGTTTTGTTCTACCTTTACCTATCCTGGTCTCACTTATTTTCTTACCTCATCTTCGGATTTCCGTTAGGTTATAGATAAAGAGAAATGGCAAAATTACGAGGAGTTGCTTGAGGTCTACTCATAAAACTTGTAGAGTAGTTTAAAACAAGATAGATTTCATGAGGTGAATAAATAGGTGTGATATTTTGATATTAATTAGCATTCAAAACATAGTTGGATATGTCAGGAAAGGTAATTGACTCCGAAGTCGGATATGCTGGGTTATATTTATTTCACAAAGACAGATTTTGGCAGGGCTAGGTGGAGGGAGTTGTGCTTGATGCAGAGCTGCATTGCAGTGTTTGTTAATAACTGTTATAAAAAACAGATGACAGCATAGAGTCTATAAGGTTAGAGGTTACGGGAGGGAACTGAGATAATGGTTTTGGGTGTAGTGTATGGCCTCCAAGTTTGTCAAGAGGATTCAGCTCCTATAAGTGGTGAATAAGACTAACAAGGCCTGCGATATATCGCCTATGCGTTGTGGAGATTTTTAATCTTAGGAATAGTAGACTGGATTTAATCATAGTTGACGCGACGAGGTGGAACTGTTAAATACTAATACCAGGATAACTTCCAAGTCAAAGCTCAAGGAGCCTACTAGAGAGATAATATTGTAAAGTCTATTGCTAACAAAATATAACGAGTTTAGTTACAAATGAGGAGGTCGGTGGAACAGTTAGATAATAGCGGTCCATTATGATAATTCAGATTTGCTTAAAATGGGAAGTTGGAAAATTAATTTGCATAAACAAAGAATAACCTAATTTAAAAGGCCAATTATCATGATTAACGAGACATTCTTGGAAGTTGTAATAAGAGTTGTGGGATGGGGGGAAGAAATTTTCCCATGGTACGTACAGTGACGAATGACAGCTGAAGGCCAATTTTGAAGATTCGGAATGCACTGGAGGTATTAGAGTGGTTAGACATGGAAGTGAGGTCGGGCTGAGGAGGTAATTAGAGCGGTTGACATGGAAGTGAGGTCGTGGCTGAGGAGGATTATACCTTTTGTATGAATAGAATTGACGGGCCAAAGAAAAACACCATCCTTATAGGGAAATAATTACAGAAAGAGGTATCTAAAATGGATGACCAATAATTCAAATACACAACATTTGGAGTAAAAGAAACATGTATTAAGTTCAAGGCAGTAATTGGTAGGCAGAGAACAGTAAACGTGATGGCGAGGACATTGAAGAAATTAACTCGAGTTGCTAAGAACAATTATGAGATTTAAGTAGCAGGACTAGGCAAAAAGTTACCCAAAGGGGTTCTATCAGGTAAATAAAACCAAGACAAGGATTAGTTGTAGGCCTTAAGGTCGGACAGGGTGATGGTCTTCTACGGATGAGGATATGGGTAAAAGTCGAGAAAATTATTATTTCTATGTGTTTTACAAGATGATACACAGACGATACATGATAGTGACAGATGTTTCAATAGGAGCGATGAGAGAGACTCAAAGATCTTGTAATAATCTATAGGGAAATGGTGGAAGACGGTTATGGCTAAAATAAGAATATTTAAATCGCCAGGACCAGATAAGGTGTATCCCAGGGTATTGACGGAATGCAAGTAGGTATGTTAGGGATCAGTATGCACATTTTTTAGGAAATCGGCTGAGATGGCGATGTGGCCATTATTGTGGAGGAAAGAATGTTATGTTCCCAATATTTAAGAAGGAGGACAGAGGACTAAAGTCAATTATTGTCCTAAGTCTAACTCAGTAGGTGGGTAAATTATTGGTTCTATTATTGTCAAAAAACATTAGAGAGCATTAGATAATATATGTGATCAATGATTCCAACATGGATTCACCAAGGGTAGCGTCATGGTCCTCACGCATTTATTGAGTTTTTATGGGAAAGTTTATGTGACTGGCAGATATGAAAATGATTATGATATAATCATAATCTCAGGACGTTTAGTTGTAGCATTTGTACAAAGTACTACACGAGCGACTCCTTAGTAAGGTTAGGATCATAGAATAGTGGGGAGGTTCTTCATTGGATCGCTTGCTAAAATTAATAGGTACAAAGGGTACAATTAATGTTCTAAATCTGAATGGGTCTGGTGAAGGTGGAGTTCCACAGGGTCTGTTTGGGTTCCCATTCCTATTTTTTATTTCATCAACGACTTGTATAGTGGAATACATTGATTCAGCAATTTTGCATGATGATACTAAGGTAGGTACGAGTATTTAGGTCCCACAGTCTGAATGTAACATATATCAGGGCAGATCTTATCTACTTAACGAGTGGGCAGTCAATGGCAGATGGATTTATATGATAGACGGTGCAAGCGTATGAATGTTTGTAGATAAAACCCTGGTTAATAAATACACCATAACGCAATGTATCGTCTGAAAAAATCAGAATGGGTGAAAAGATCTTGGAAGAGTGAGGGTGAGCCCAGACCTCCGACCTTGAAACAAATGTTTGAGGCCACAGAAATAAAGATAATAGAGTTTAAGGTTCATTACCAGAAGTGCTAAAAGTAGCAGTGCTGAAGTTATTCTAAAGCTTATCTGGCTCTATTCAGGAGCCGCACCTAGACTATGCAGTTCAGTTTTGGTCTCCATATTACAGGATGGATATAGCTTTGTTAGAAACAGTGCAGAGAAGGATGACCAAAATTATACAAGTGATGCGTAACTTTAGTTATCAGACGAGATTGAAGTAATAATATTACACTCTCTCAAGAGACGCAGAGTAATGGGCGATCTGATAGAAGTTTTTAAGTGGATAAAGGGATTTAATAAAGGAGAGGTAGGAAAAGTTCTGTACTGCTTTAACCAGGGGTATAACCAAGAATAATGGATTCAAGCGGAAGAGGCGTAGTTTAGAAGGAAAATAAGGAGAACTGGTTCACAAATAGGTGGTGATGAATGGAATGGTCTCAGTAGACAGGTAGTTAGTGCCGGAGTCATTAGGGAGGCCTTAAAGGGGGCTGGATAGGTTCATGGATGGGGATGAAAGGTGGATGTAGATAGTGTTAGGTGACAGGAACTACCATGTGTAGGCCTCGCAGCCTCTTGTAGCTTCCTAATTTTCTTATGTTCTTATGTTCTTATTTCCATTTGAACTCTTCTCTTATCCTTCCTTTTTCATCTTTCCTCCTCTTCTTCTTTCACTTCCCACTATGAGACATTTTCTTTGTGTTATTGGAAGAAATCGAATAAAGGTTCGTTCGGTTCAGGTGACTCGGACTTCGGGTTGGGATCGGAAGCTTTGCTTGTATTGTTTCGAGACGAGTGGCTTTGGAGGGTTCGCTTGCATTTTTCTAGATTTTAAGGTTTGTGTCAAGGAAGTGTCATTTACTTCAAAGGTTCATACACGCTCAAAATTCGTACCTGGAGGCTCGTGGTTCATTTAGGGGTTCACTTGGATACTAAACCTTCCTCAGCAACAGTGAACCATCCGCCGCGTGCCTATATCCGCACTAACATGAACTGAACTGTTATCGTAAAGTGTGCGAGTAGGAGCCAGGGAGGAAGTGGATCATGCAAATAAGCAGGAAAGGAGGAGGGATATATGCAAGGGTGTGTCTATGTCTGTGGCGGACTAAGGGCTTATTACAGACTAGTGGACCTGTCTAAATGGGTGTGTAAACCCTTTACATGTCATCCATAATCATAATTGTTGTGTGAGCGGAGAGCCAGGAGACAATAGAGAGAGATTAATTCGTATACTCTCCTCTCTCTCTTCTCTCTCGTTGCGCTCTCTCTCTCTCTCTCTCTCTCCCTCTCTCTCTCTCTCCTTTCTCTCTCCTCTCTCCGTCTCTCTCTCCGGTCTGCTCTCTCCGTCTCTCTCTTACTCGTCTCTCTCACATCGTCGTATACTCCCCCACCTGGTCAGACTCTCTCCCCTCCCTCTCTCCGTCGTATCCCGTCGCCCCTATCTCTATCTCTCCACCTCTGGTCGCCATCTTCGACTCTCCGGGTGCCTCGCGGTCCCTCACCCCTCTTCACTACTCATCACACTCCGTTATCGCCAACTCCCTCTCCCGTCTCCCTTTCCCCTCACTCGCTCTCAATCTCCCCCCATCCCCAGTGTTCTACTCACCTCCATCCCTCGGCAGCGTCTCTCGATATCTCCATCTCTCCTCCCATCGCCTTCGCATTTTGCCATCAGGCCCCCTCTCTCACTGTTTCTTGAGACTGTCTCCCTCCTCTCCTCGAGATCTTCTCTCCATCTCCATGAATCGGGCGTCGTTCCTCTTCATCGTCTCGGTCTCTCTCTCTCTGAGCGAGCTCAGTGGCTAAAGGTAAAGGCAAGGTATAGTCGCGCCGTTTTGGCATTACTGTTTTATAATACTAATCTATAAATAAGACTACCATGCTTTCGGTTGTCTTCTCCCTATATCCCACTACCTACCACATGTTAGCATTATTACCACCTCAACATAATGTTACACAAACATCTAGCACAGCTGTACGTCCCCAAACAAACCACATACAACACAGGTGATACGGTCCCCCAAGGGTGCTCGGTTTCTGCACCTCAACAAAACTATGGAACGAGTCTTCCTACTCATATTAAGAACCCCAAATGTATCTCCTATACATACTTTTAACTCAAAAGAAATCTTACAAGCTAATCTGTTAATGCTTTGAACCCATTAAACCTTTACTTGAGTTTATGGACATTTAGTTATACATGATTACCAACACTTTGTATACCTATTTGACTCATTATACTTTTTTTCTTAATTTTCTAAGGGGGAATGACACATACTTCTGTATGACCTATTTTTTTAATCTATTTATTATTTTAATCTCTAGTTATTTGTATATTTTATAATGTTATTATTTATTTTATTTTAATCTTATTATATTATTTACTCTATTCTGATGCATTTTTAAAGACTATTTTAATGTGTGCTCATTAGCCACAACTTTGTGTGTTTCTATTGTAATGTTAAGATTTTACTGTGTTGTGATATTCCCATTATTGTATTATACGTAAAGATGTACAAAGAATAACCAGTGTAAATGAAATACATTAACTGATGCTGATTCTGATTTCTCTCTCTCTCTCTCTCCTCTTCTCCTCCATCTCTCTTCTCTCTCTCTCTCATCTCCTCCCTCTTCTCTCTCTCTCTCGTCGCGCTCCTCTATCGCTCTCTCTCTACTCCTCTCTCTACTCTCTCTCTCATCTATCTCTCTCTCTCTATCCATCTCTCTCTCAGTCTCTCTCTCATCTCTCTCTCTCTCTCTCTCTCCTCTTACTCCAGCATGGAAACAAGCTCTCCCTTCGAATATAAAGAACCTCTCAACTTTCCCCGTCACTCACGAGTTTTCAAAAAAGGCTTAACTACTTACCGTTTTTACGCTCTTCAAGGTGGGCCTTTGCTAAGAATTTTCAAATATCATAATTATTTTTATACCTATGCTTATAGTATGTTATACATATGATGTATTATGTCTCATTATGTAAGTATCTACAATTCCTCCATGTAGCTATGTTTGGACCATGTATATGTTTATTTTTTAGTACAAGTAAAGACAAGTGCCATTGTACATTTATGGAATAAAGCATTCTGATTCTTGATTCTATTCTGTTCTCTCTCTCTGTCTCTCATCTCTCTCTCTCTCATCTCGCTCTCTTCTCTCTCCTTTCTCTCTCTCTCTCTCTCTCTCATCGCTCGCTTCTGCCGCTCGCTCTCTCTCTCTCTCTCTCTCTCTCTCCTCGTCTCGCTCTACGCTCTCTCTCTGTCTCCTCCTCTCTCTCTCCTCTCTCTCTCCTCTCTCTCTCTCTCTCCCTCTCTCTCCTCTCTCTTCTTCTCTCTCTCTCTCTCTCTCTCGCAATGGACAAGCTACCCTTCTATATACAAGAACTCCCGTCACTCACAGTCTTCAAAAAAGCCTTAACTACTTACGCTCTCAGGCTGGCCTTTGCTAAGAAATTTCAAATATCATACTTATTTATACACTCTATGCGCTGTTATTATTATATACATATATTTAGTATGTCTAATATGTAGTTAATCTACATTCCTCCATGTAACTATATGTCATCCCCATGTTATGTTATTTATTTTTTTTTTTTTTTAGAAGTAAGAGAAAGCCATTGTACATTAATGGAATAAAGCACTTCTGAATTCTGATTGCTGATTTCTGATTCTCTTCCTTCCTCTCTCTCTTCACTCCTCTCCCTCTCTCTCTCTTCTCTCTCGTCTCTCTCTCTCTCTCTTCTCTCTGCTCTCTCTCTTCTCTCTCTCTCTCTTGAACATCTGTCTACCCTCACAATTCACTTTTTTTTAAGTATGATATCAATAAAATGAAGAAGAATATCACTTTTTCGTTTGTAATAGCTAAATGACAAATAGTAATATCCTTCAAATAATACACGCTGAATTAAATATATTCACATGAGAAGATAATACCTCTTTTTATCATGTTATATGTTAAAGACAAGCCTCTTGGCGCGCACATTTCCCATCTGCAAGACCCCCTCAACCTCTTTGCCTCCCCTCTTACCCTCCCCCTCCCTTCTTTTTCCAACCCCCTTCCCACCCTCGTTTCTCCCTCCTTCCTTCCCTACCCGTCCCCCGTCCTCCTCCTACCCCACCTTCCCTTCACCTTCGTATCTCCCTCCTTTCTATCATCCCTATCCTTCGTCCCTCTTCCGTTCCCTTCCCTCCCTCCTTCCCTCCCTTCTTCTCTCCCCTCTTAAACCTTCCCCATCCCTTCCCTTCCTCTCCCTCTCTCCCTTCCTTCCCATCTTCACTTCCCTTCCTTCTCTCCTCTCTTTCTCTTCCCATCCCACCTTCCCCCCCCTCCTCCCCTTAACCCAACCCTATTCCTCACCCCTTGGAATGTTGGTTTTCTCAACATCTCTTCGATCGTTCCAACATTAGCACTTCTAAACACGAGTTTACGAAGAATTGTAAGGTAGAGTAAGAAAAAAGAAAAGGGAGAGATTCGCGTTATGAATCTTTACTCTCGTTTTCTTTCTTTTAATATATTCTTTGGGTGTGGGTGTCGTATGTTTGTGTCTTCTTCATCACCGTGGGAAATTTTTTGTTTCTTGGCTTTTGATTTTAACTCTCTCTCTGCGTCTCTCCGTCTCTCTCTCTCTCACCTCTCGTCTCTCATCCTCTCAGTCTCTCTCTCTTCTTCTTTTTTTCTCGTCTCTCTCTTCTCTCTCTCTCTCTTCTCTCCTTCGTCTCTCTCTCTCTCTCCTCTCTCTCTCTCCTTTCCTCAATCATCTCGATCTCCGTCTCTCCTCCTCAGTCTCTCCCCTCTTTTTCCTTCCGTCCCTCTAAAAAAGGGCATCACCCTTACTGCCCATTTTATTCTCCTTATTCCTCTACCCTCTATCCTCTCCTTCCTACACCTTCCTCCTCCTCCTGTCCTCCTCTCCCTCCTCCTCCTCCTCCTTTTTGTCCTCAGGTTCCCTAAAGAAATCGAAAAGGCGAATTTCATTCTGCTGTTCCGTCTACACATCGACTATTCTGCTATTGATATCAATTATCCTAAGCAACACGCCATCCGAGTTCTCCCACATCTCCCTGAGAAAGTTCATTGATAGGAGAGAGAGAGTAGGAGAGAGGAGAGAGAGAGAGAGAGAAGCTAGTAGAGAGAGGAGAGAGAGAGAGAGAGAGTAGAGACGAGAGAGATGTAGAGAGCGAAGAGAGAGGAGAAGTGCAGGGAGAGAGAGAGGAAGGACCTGTAAGCACTTTGGCTAGTGGGTCACCGCTTAAGAGATTAAAGTTTTGAAGAATTGTAGAGAAACATGAGATTATGTGAAATACCATGGACTTATAAAAATGAAAATTATGAGTCTATACTCTCTAATGTCCTTAATAAAAAAACTGCACATGAGATGAAGACGAGGAGGAAAAATTTAATATGAGACAAAGCATGAGCGTTGATTGGAATCAATTGTGCGGGTAATAGGGATGTATATGGAGGGTAAAAAACTAACCGAACGTAGAATGTTGAAACGAGGGGAGATAAGGGGGCAGAGTGTATGGCTTTGTGTGAAAGGCAAAAGACAATGAGGGTGGTAACTCTGCAGTAATAAATTAGCTGCATCATAATAATATTTTTTTATGGGTTGATCTGTTTCTTTTGCCGCCGGTTGCTACGCTTCTTGAGTTTGAGGTATCGGTTTTTTGCCACCTTCTAAAAGGTCGGAAAATCGACTAAATTGATGCGCAATTAATTTGAATGGTACGAACCCCATCACTCAATCCATGTCAAACCCCCCTGAGCCTGTCCGAGTGTTTCTTCTTTTGCTCCTTCTTTCCCTTCTTCTTCTTATCTTCTTCTTCCTCGTTTCAAATACCTCATTCCTCATTCCCCAATTACTATATTCTCCTCTCGTCCTCTTTCCTTCCCCTAACCCATCCTCTCTCCTCCCTCCCTCGTCCTCCCCGAGTCCTTATCTCCGTCCGGACCTGAGTCTCTCTTCATCTCTCGGCCTCTGTCAAATCCTTACATGATGAATCACTCCTTACTCTACCTCCATTCGCCTTATCTCTTCATGCTCTAACTCTTCTGCAACTCCTAGTTCCCCCACTCCGCCCTCATTTCCCCATCATGTCCGTCGCTGCGTCTCTCCCTCCTCCTTCTTCTTCACTCCTCTTCCTCGTCCTCTCTCTCTCTCTCCCTCCTTCCCTCTCTCTCTCCCTCTTCATCTCTTCTCCTCCGCCTCTTTTCTCCCCTCTTGTCCATCTCTCATCATTACCTTTTTTTTTTTCTTTTTTTATTTAATTTCTTATTGCCTTTCTCTCAATCCGGGCCTGTCGCCGTCTTTCCTTTCGTTCTTCCATATCTTTGCTTTCTCCTCTTTCGCCTATCCTCCCATGTTTTTCCTCCCCTCTCTCATCCCCTTTTACATCTTTCCCTATTCCTTTCCTCTCTTTCATCTTCTCACTCTCCTTTCTCCCATTCTGTCGTTCATACGATCCCTTCTCCGTCCCTCTCCCTCTTCCCTCCGATCCCTTCACCTCTCTCTACCTCTCATTCTCACCCTCCTCCTGTTCTCTCCCCCCCCCCTCTCCTCATGCATTCTCATCTCTCTCCACGGTCTCTCCCTCCTCCCTTTTTTGCTCACCCCTCTCCTCTCTCTCTCTCCGCCTCTCTTCTGTCTCCTTCGATCATCTCTCCATCTCTCTCTCTTCCTCATCTCCTCCCTCTCTCTCTCTCCTCTCTCGAACGCCTTCTCGTCTCATATCCTCCTATTTCTTCCTCTCTCTTGCTCCTCTCTTATGTAATTAATCACAATATCCAAACTAAGGAACCAAAATTCTCTTAGGTAGCGACTGGCATTTCCCTAAGTTTTTATGAAAGACAATCCTCTTATCACGGCTTTTTTACCTAACTGTTGTATATTCACCACCTCAATCGCGCCATGTAAATTTCCCAAAATCCCCCTGGAGAACATGCTATTGTTGCCCGATCTTTAAAGGAGGGGGATAGTAATATGAGTCTAATTACCAGTTACCTATACTCTCCTCCTCCTTCCATGTATTATCAAAGGTTGTTTGAAAAATTGTAGCAAACCACGCTTTCCGACACACCTAGACAGAGAATGCTTTACTTTCCGACAACTCCAAGACATGGATTCAGGCCACAAATTATCCCTGAAACTGCTCTCACAGTATATCCAGACCATGTATATAGTAACCTAATATAATAATGAGATACCTATGATAACTTTTTGTGTGAATTGTCAAAGGCATTCGACAGCGTTTAATCAATACATTCTACTGCAGAGATGCTTACAGTTACGTATTGACCCTTTCTGGATCCAAGATTATTTTGTCTAATCGAACCCCATCAGTGTCCAATCAGTAAACAATACATATCATCCAAATCTATAGTAAACTATGGAGTCCCACAAGGCTCTATCGCTTGGCCCCTATTCTTTTTCTATAGTTGTTAATGATATCTCGGGAGTAACGTACACGATTGTGTTTTAGTTTCAGTATGCAGACGAGTACACATTATCCATCAGTGCATATCATAACGTAGAACCAACTAATCACCAGAGCACAAGTAACTGCTGTCGAATGCCCAAGACTTACTTCTAAAAAGTGGTCTTATGTTAAATTCTAAAAGACTCAATTATATTTATTTAACACGGCAATTGTTAGTCGAACATTCCAGACGATAATGACCATCAACTTTAACGGTAATAATATAACAATAACAGCATGTCCAAATATTGGGTGTTTACTTTGACACAGATACATGACGCTTCGACCACACATACACCAACTCCACTGAATACAGTACAAGGAGTATTAATGTCCTCAACTTGAGTGAAAGACTTATTTGACAAGGACACCAGAGTGATTGTTATAGCATACACTAGGTTTAAGTCTAATTATTTCCGGACTCAAGATAATGGGGCAACACCAATGAAACCCTCATGCAGCAAGTACAACAAACTGCAAACTCTTCGACTGCCAAAGTGGCTGCTGGGGGTTACAAGAATACGCGACCGTCACGACTCCTGTGATACAGCCTTAAGTGGATAAAGATGAAAGAAAAAGTGAAATTTGATGAATGCATGATGTTGGTATAAAGTGACCCATAAGTATTATCCTTTAGTGGCTATTGAACTTACCATTTGGTACCACAGATAAAATGACTGCATACAAGAAAAACATCGGAAACACCTATTTGTCCCAAGAGTGAACACAGTCCAATGGTGCCCGTTCTTTAATTAGTAAAGTGGACCGAGAGCATGGAACAAGCTCCCTTCTAATTAAAATAACTTCCCGTCCTCACGGTTTCAAATAAAAAGCCCCTTAACTACATTACACTCTTCAAGGTGGCCTTTGCTAAATTTTCAAATATCATATATTTATCACGATCTTTTGTTATGTAAGACATATATGTATATGAATTCTTATTATGTAAGTAATCTCATTCTTCCATGTAACTATATTTTTCACCATTGTATATGTTTTTATAGTAGTAATAGGAAAAGCCATTGTACATTAATGGAATAAAGCTTCTGCTTTCTGATTCTGATTCTCTCTCTTTCACACACATCGCTCCAACGGCGTCGCTAACGCCCTTTTTCGTCGATTTGTTCTCTGATATTTTGTCTACTTAAATAAAAAAATTTCCCGTCTTTGTTGTCCCTCTTTTCTTCCCTCTCCTTATACTTTATGTTATCATAATTTATATCTTTGTTGTCATAATTCCATAATTCATCACACTTTCCTCTTATTTGCTCGCTTATCCTCCTCTTGTCCTTTTGTTTTCATCAGTCTCTGTATCTCTCCTCTATCTTCTTTTCCTCATTTCTACCTGCGTTCGTTCCTTATCAACCTTTTTTCCTTAGCTTTTTTTTTACCACATTTCCAAAGAGACACTAAATTTCACCAATACTTAATTTGATCTTAAAAACCATCATCCTAATACATGGCATAAGGTTTATGGAGGAGGAAGAGAAGGAAGAGGAGGAGGAAACAGAGGAATAAAGTAAAGGGCTAAGAAAATGAATAGAGATAATAGATGAAATAGAAAATAAAAAAGTGATGAAGACGTACTTAGATATGTGATAAGAAGATAGAGAAATAAAAATAATAAAAAAAACGGAAAGAGAAAGGGGGGGGGGGGGGGAAAGATGTTTTAAAAATTATTTTTTGGGGGTTTTATTTTTTATTTTTTATTTTTCCTTTTTTCTCCTTTCTCTTTTCCTTCTCTTTTTTTTTTTTTTCTTTCTCCCCTTTTTTTTCTTTTTCCTCCCATTTCCCCTGGGAAGAGAAACAAAAGGAAAGGAAAGGATAAGAGAGGGCCCCTTTTTATAAAGAAAAAAAGATAAGGGTTTCCCCCACTACCCATGGGAGAGACACATAATGTAAAACAAAAGACACAGAAACCAGCTGGTACGTTCCCAAAACAAACACATACACAGGAACAGGTCAGGTGTTTGGTCGCACCCCTTCAAAATTGGGAAAAACAGTCTTCCTACTCATTTTTTAAAGAACACCAAATTATTTTTTTTTATTTTTAAAAAAAGAAGCTTACAAGCTATTTTTTAATTGACCTTTTAAAACTTTTTTTTTGATTTTATAAATTTTATTGTTACACCCCTTTTGTTAAATAACTATTTTACCCATTATCCCTTTTTTTTTTAATTTTTTAAAAATGACAACTACTTTTTTAGACTTTTTTTTAACTTTTTATTATTTTATTTTTTTTTTTATTTTATTTTTTTTTATTTTATTATTTTATTTATATTTTTTTCTGATTTTAAATTTTAATGTGTGTTACACACTTGTTTTTTTTGTATGTTTAAGATTTTACTGTGTTTTTGATATTGCATTTTTTGTTTAAGTTTTAAGAGTACAAGAATAACCTTGTAAAATGGAAAAAAAATTTTTGTTCTTTTTTTTTTTATTTTCTTTTCTCTCTCTCTCTCTTTTCTCTTTCTCTCTCTCCCCCTTCTCTCCTCTCTCTCTCTCTCTCTCCTCTCTCTCTCTCTCTCTCTCTCTCTCTTCTCTCTCTCTCTCTCCTTTTTTTTCCCCCCCCCCCCAGGGAAACCCAAAGCTCCCTTCTAAATAAAAGAACTCCCGTACCACGAGTTTCAAAAAAGGTTAACTATTTACGCTCTTCAAGGGGGGCCTTTGCTAAGAATTTTTTCAAATATCAAAAATTATTTAACCTATGCTTTATTAAATGTATAACATTTTTTAATTTTTATT
>JACEEZ010013639.1:0-21231 GCA_016584305.1 Chionoecetes opilio
CCTATACGGAGCGTAACACGATCATAGGGATAGATCCATTTGTTAGCAAAGCTCATTTCGTGCGCCACGAGCGTCACGATCGGTCACGATAGACCCATAATCAGGACCATGATGTGGCTCTATTTATTGCATTGTTGGCGCTATAATGGTTCGATTATAGAATGTGTGACCGGGAATCAAGCCCGTAGGAGTCACACTCTAAATATCAATCCTATTTTGAAAAAAATAGACTTGAATGAATTGTCTGTAACAAGTTCCCCAAAGGTATATATATATATTCTTTGTCATAAACTGGCGACATTGAACCTCAATCCAGCATGCACGGTGATCTGCATTTCTTTAAGGATAAGGGGATGTTGTTGTTGTTTGTCTATCGGGCCTCCAGCAGGGGAGGACCACGGGCTAGCTTGAGCCCGTCAGAGAGATGCTTTGATGTCGCAGAGGTGGAGTGCGTTGATCGGTGGCAGCCTAGTGCGGCAGCGCGGCGGCGCTAGGCTGCGGGCAAAAAGACGGGAGGCGAGGGGCATGGCCACACTCGCCGTTCCCGGAAGAGAGGAGAGTGTCCGTGCTGCTGGCGTGCGGCACGAGGTCTGGCTTGTCCATCCTGACGAGGAGTGCGGGGCACTCAGCAGGATACACTCTCCGTGTGGGGGCGGGGGGGGGGCGCAGCAGGCTGCTACGCGTCGGGGATGCGGGGGAAGAGTGGCCATGAGGGGGCTGCCCGGCCCGCTGCCATGGGGGTTGGCTTGTTATCCCAGCCAAGAGCTCCGGTAGGCGGTGACTGCTGGCTCCAACTCTGTACGATTAAGAACAACTCTAGTCATGGTGACTGGTTACCCTTATTTCTCTCTATATGTTAACAAGTATGAATCTGCTATAAATGTCGCACATTCCTCCACAATCTATCGATGAGCAAAGTGACAAACTTACATCACTAGTGATTAAAAGTGATATCTTCTGCAACCAAGTTCTTGCATGGATAATTTGAGAGTTACGTGTATGTTTTACCAAAAAGCCCCATTGTATTTTGATAGTATTGGAATTTTGAGTGATATATAATGGTTTTGATATAGATACGTTTTGATAAGATACAGTTTTGTATCTTAAATGAAATAGGAATTTTTTTTCATCATGAATACAGCCTGTTTGAAATCCCTGCTTGGACTGGCTTCAGATAGTTTTTGTCTGCCGATGGCAATGGAATGCCTGCCGCATTTCACGCGTGGACTTGACATCAAAATTTCAGTTCTTAGATGTAAGAAGAGGGACAAAGAAGCGGGACAAAGTTTCGTCTAATGTTGATGAATTCTTCTGGATTGCCAAGGAACTTTTTTGGGCACATATACAGTCCATTATATTTATGTCATCCGCTTCCATATTCTTTAAAAAGTTTTTGCTGATATCGTAAAACATATGGAAATGTCTGTTTTGTCGTATCAATGGATTGAGTGTACTATATGGAATGACAAAACTGTAAGTTACATTATATCAGGCAATTAATGGAACAGGGATGTTCATGCTCACGCACTGAAGCTCGAATTATTGGACGCATACTTTGCACCTTTTTCAAGAATTGATTGAAACAAAATGACAATAACCTACAAGGAAGTGGCTTCACTTGCTTATAGAATTATCGGTGTTGTAAAACCAAGGTTTGGCTTGATGCCAAGCACGCTGTAGGGGCAGCAGGGAGCTTCGTATGACTGTAATGTACAGCTTCACCCCCTTGTTTCACCATCAGGCACTGTCATAAGCCACGCTACACATTCCAGAGTGTAAATCCCGCTTAATTAAGTGTCAATTCATAGTGTGAAGTTGTACCTCTGATGCATTAACCAAAGTTGTACCTCTGATGCATTAACCAAAGTTGTACCTCTGATGCATTAACCAAAGTTGTACCTCTGATGCATTAACCAAAGTTGTACCTCTGATGCATTAACCAAAGTTGTACCTCTGATGCATTAACCCAAGTTGTACCTCTGATGCATTAACCCAAGTTGTACCTCTGATGCATTAACCAAAGTTGTACCTCTGATGCATTAACCCAAGTTGTAGCTACCTCTGATGCATTAACCAAAGTTGTACCTCTGATGCATTAACCAAAGTTGTACCTCTGATGCATTAACCAAAGTTGTACCTCTGATGCATTAACCAAAGTTGTACCTCTGATGCATTAACCAAAGTTGTACCTCTGATGCATTAACCAAAGCATCGATGATTCGGAGGGAATATAGTAGGCTTTCTCGCAGGTGGCAGATATTTTTTTTGTGTGCCTATAGTGCCTGCAGTGACCTCCAGGGCTCAGATGATAGACCCTGAAGGTTCACGTGAGGACTGTGATGTGTCCTCGCCCGTTATGGCGGAGGCAGGAATTTCATAGTAACGCCTGTATTTAATGGCTCATACTGTCTCCCTTTGTCCTCCGATGCACTCGCAATTAAAGGTAGATTTAATGGGTAGCATGTGGGTGTCCTTAGGCCACTTGACGGTGCAGAAAGATTTTAAGTTGATTTTGGCTCTCATCGAAAATCGGGTCATCGAGGACGCCATTCGGAGATGCTAATCACTCTGCTACCGTCTCCCCAAATGGATAGCACTATAGTACTACACCTCTATATCGGCCACACTAAGTTGATTCGTGAGTAGCTAATGGAAGAGCGTCCTCCCCCTACTGTACGACTGTTTAGTGTCCTTGAAATTATATAATAAAATGATAGAGGGTCCAGTCTTAATGAGTTACGGTATCAATTTCTTCGAAAGCACCGTTTGGAGGAAAGTTCCTACTTCCTTTCTTCGATCCATAGGGATTGCCTCTGGTAAGAGGAGGTACGTTTTAATTATAATCAATATATTAATTAATTAATTCACTTTAGAGGGGTGGGCCTCTTTTAGGACAATTGATTATAATGTTTGCAATCGTTATGTTGTAATATTTTTTTGGAGGTCATTAATTTTGTTGGTGTGTACTTTATGAGGTAAAGCTCCCTGTGTGCAGGCGACGATGACCTCGCCTTTCTCTTGATACATGACGCAATTCAAACCTTGACTCCCAAGTGCTTATGGCTGATGCAGCAGCCTAAAATGCAAATCTAATCGCTTTTTACCGTTGCTATTTTTTGTGTCCATATCATTGACATAACCATAGACCACTGTATACCTGGACTGCTCACGCGACAATGTTTTGAATTGCGGGGCTGCATAGGGGCCTGCGGGGCGCCCGACAAAGAGATATAGTGGTCTATGGACTATCATATAGACTGGTTTATCAGTATATATGATATACTGTAATCTTCGTAAATGTTTGTTCTATAATATTATCAAATAAAAAACAGTAAAGCACGCTAAAGAAATGCCATTACGACACTATGAAGAAATATGCAAGAACTTAATATTCATTTAACTCTTCGCCATTTAAAACTTTGCGAGTCAACTTTTATAATGAAGAGCATCAATAGAAGCGCAATTTTATTAGCTTTCCATTGCTATATTTCGTTATCTGACAAATTAATTAGAACCATGCATAAATTAGCGTTAAATAAATAAATAAAATCATCAATCGGGTAATTTTCCCGATTGATGATGTTATTTATTTACTTATATATTTCGTTTTCTGATAAATGAATTAGTACCGTGTATAAATTAGCGTTGACTAAATAAATAGCATCATCAATCGGGAAAATTACCAGATTGATGATTTTATTTATTTAGTTAACGCTAATTTATGCATGGTTGTAATTAATTTATCAGATAACGAAATATAGCAATGGAAAGCTAATAAAATTGCACTTCTATTGATACCCTTCATGATAAAAGTTGACTCGCAAAGTTTTAAATGGCGAAGAGTTGAAGTGAATATTAAGTTCTTGCATATTTCTTCATAGTGTCGTAATGGCATTTCTTTAGCGGTGTTTTACTGTTTTTTATTTGATAATATTATAGAACAAACATTTACGAAGATTACAGTATATCATATATACTGATAAACCAGTCTATATGATCCGTATATATATATATATATATATATATTATATATATATATAATATATTAATATATATATATATATATATATATATATAAATCCGAGCGGCCCTCCGACTTCAGCCCCTTGTGCGACAGGCCGATATTCCGTGCGCAGTCCAGGTATACAGTGGTCTATGACATAACGTATGATGTTACACACACATGTTTATGGCTATCGAAATTGTAAATTTCTTAGTTTTAATGATTTATTTAGTCATTGTTAAGCTTGACTCTGATATAGACCTCTTAACCGTTCTTCCTGCGTTTACTTACTAATGTCTCGTACTGCCTCTTACTTTTTTCACCTGGACATCGCATAGTGTATATATATATATATATATATATATATATATATATATATATATATATATATATATATATATATATATATATATATATATATATATATATAATGTCCCGGTGAAAAAGTAAGAGGAAATATATTAGGGCTACATGCAGGAAAAATAATTGTCTATGGAAGAGGGTGTCATGATATCTTTTTTCAAAATGAGATTAGAGTCAAAATGATAAATAAATATTATTGATATATGCGTATATGTATACGTACATATGTATATGGCGGTTACCGAGTGGTTAGACCGTAACATTGGTGAGTACCGTCGGTTGCAAATCTATCATCCAACCCACGTAACAACCCACAGAGTCAACCCACATATCGCCCACCAATCGTATCTTAGACGGCAATTACATTAGAGGACACCGAGGAGCAGCATAAACCTAAACAGGCGTCACTAAAAAAATACTGCTTGAGCCACCAAGGGGGTTCGCCAAGAAAAACAACCATTTTAGAAGAAAAAAAAAAAATAATATATACATATTCATCAATAATACCTTACGAATTAAATTAGCTTATTGAAAAACATACCTATTTCAGACCTGTAGTCGTGTATGAATATACATAACCAACACTTAAAAGTTTCTATATTACTGATGATGATTTGTCCATCACATTGGTGAACAATCAACGATTTCTTGACGTTACTGGTTTTGAATCGTCTTTCACGTTGAACTTGGTGGTATGAGAGCACTGTCTCGAGTCGGAGCTTATAAAGACGCTCTATGTTAGATTGGCTGGTGTATATGGCATGACTGCCAGAGACGGAGGATGCGCAACATACTTTTACATCACAAATGCATCATTAAATATTGCCATGTTGTGATTTTCTGGAACTACGTACTTTTAATTTCCTATTAGTGAGTGTGTGTGTATATATATATATATATATATATTTTATATATATATATATATATATATATATATATATAAAGACAATTCGGAATATTCAATAATACATATATACTAGCCGCAAAGCCGCCCTCCGGGCGGCCTTTTTGGCTAGCTCCTGCGGAGGGCTATTGGTGGGCCTTCGGCCCACCAAACACAGACTCTCCAGATAGCCCCTTCTACCTTTCCTGAAATCATGGATGTAGAAATGTATGTATTAACGCCAACCTATTCACATCACCCCCAACCCATTCACTCACCCATTACCCATCACCCCCCACCCATTCACTCACCCATTAGGGCTATTGGTGGGCCCACCACCTGTGTTTGGTGGGCCTTCGGCCCACCAAACACAGACTCTCCAGATAGCCCCTTCTAACTTTCCTGAAATCATGGATGTAGAAATGTATGTATTCCCCCCACCCATTACCCATCACCCCCCACCCATTCACTCCACCCATCACCACACACCCATTACCCATCACCCCTCACCTATTACCTCACCCATCACCCCCCACCCATTCACTCACCCATCACCCCACACCCATTACCAATCACCCCCACCCATTCACTCACCCATTACCCATCACCCTACATCAAGGTTTCCTCAATTCTCGCAACCCACATTTTTTTTTCACAATTCTCGCTAATAGGCTCCTTAAAAAAAAAAAAAAAAGTGATCGGATCATCTCATCAGTGGGCTTAAAACCTTCCCCTGATCGAGCTGGTTCCAAAACTGTGACATATGATGGGATTCCGCCACGGGGGGCGGCACCTATCGCGGACAGACAGACAGACAGACAGACACACTTTCGCTTATATATATATATATATATAATATATATATATATATATATATATATATATATATATATATATATATATATATATATATTTTAAATATATATATAATATATATATAATATATATATATATTATATTCTTGAATATTCCGATTTTTCTACCATCTGGCTTCGACTTTAATGTCACTCTTACTAAATTTATCTGTGCTGTATATCTCTCACCTATCTCCTCGTACAATGTAAAATTCTTCGACTATTTAACATCAAAAGTGAAGCACATCTCATCTCATTTTCCTTTAGCAGAAATTTCCAATCTTGGGGATTTCAATATTCACCACTAGCATTGTCTATCATCTACTTTCACTGACCAACCTGGTGAACAAGCCTACAACTTTTCTATCTATCCTCCAAGACCTAGAATAGCTGGTGCACCCTACCCGAATCTCCTGACCGCCTTGGAGACACGAACAACATTGTCGATCCTATCCTAACTACTAACCCTTCTGCTTACTCTGTGAAACTATTCACTTCGTTACGTCCCTCCGATCACATCTTATTTATGTAACCTGTCCAATCGCTCCGATGCCGCCTCGGAACCCACCTAACGAAAATGCTTCTGGCATTTCAACTCAGCTAAGTGGGAAGACCTTAAGGTAGTACTACTCTGATTTTCCATGGAATGATTACTGCTTCCATGTCAGAGACGCATCTCTTTGTGGAGAGCGCATAACTGAGGTCATAGTCTCTGGCATGGAGGCGTACATTTCACACACTTTCTAAAGGTTGTCAACCTTGGTTTAACTTTGCTTGTGCTCATGCTGTCCAAGATAGAGAGGCGGCTCACAGACGGCACCGTAACTATCTCTCCAGAAACTCATGCCCTTTATATTTATGTCTGTAATCATGCCAGATCTTTACTTCAACTTACCAAAAACTCCTTCATTCATAGAAAATGTCAACATTTTTCTGAATTGAATTCCTCTCGTGACGTCTGGCATCTAGCTAATAACGTTTATAACAAGTTTTCTTCTTCATATTTCCCTCCAATGTTTCACCCAGATGGCTACAGAGCTGTCTCGTCTATTTCTAAAGCTGAACTCTTCGCTCAAACCTTTGCTGATAATTCTACTCTGGTTGATGAAGGGCTTGTTCCTCCTTTTCCTCCACTCTGACTATATTATGCCTGTTATTAAGATCCTTCGTAATGATGTTTTCTTTACCCTTTCTGGCCTAGATCATCGGAAGGCTTATTGTCCTGATGGACTCACTCCTATTGTTCTAAAAAAACTGTGTTTTTTGTGCTTGCACCCTGCCTGGTCAAACTTTTCCGTCTTTGTCTATCTACTTCCACCTTTCCTTCTTGCTGGAAGTTTGCTCACATCCAACCTGTTCCTAAGAAGGGTGACCGTTCTAATCCTTCAAACTACCGTCCTATAGCTTTGACTTCCTGCCTTTCTAAAGCTGTTTTATCTATACTTCCTAAGACGATTCTTAAGCATATATCTGTTCACAATCTTCTTTTTGATCATCAGTACGGTTTCCGTAAAGGGCGATCTATTTGCGATCTTCTAGCTTTCCTACCTGAATCTTTGTCATCCACCTTTATGGGCTTATGTGAAACTTTTGCTGTTGCCCTTGACATATCAAAAGTTTTTGATAGAGTCTGGCACAAATCTTTAATTTCCAAACTACCCTTATTCGGTTTCTATCCTTCTCTCTGTACCTTCATCTTAAGTTTCCTTTCAAACCGTTCAATTGCAGCTACTGNTGTTAACAAGAAATAAATCTGCTATAAAATGTCGCACATTCCCCCACAATCTATCGATGAGAAAAGTGACAAACTTCATCACTAGGATTAAAAGTGATATCTTCTCCCCAACAAGGGGGGTTTCTTGCTGGAAATAATTTGAGATTTTACGGTATTTTTTCCCAAAAAGCCCCATTGAAATTTTAAATAGAAATTGGGAATTTTTGAGTAAATTTTAAAAAAAATGGTTTTGAAAAAAAAATAGTACTTTTTGAAAAGATACTTTTTGTATTTTAAAAATGAAATAAAAATTTTTTTTCATCAAAATACGCCTGTTTAAAACCCCTGCTTGGACGGGCTTAAAAATATTTTTTGTCTGCCGATGGCAATGGAATCCCCTGCCAAATTTTTTCAACGCGGGGAAACTTGAATAAAAATTTGGGTTCTTAGATGTAAGAAGGGGGAAAAAAGAAGCGGGACAAGTTTCGTCTAATGTTGATGAATTTTTGGGGGAATTCCCAAAGGGAAATTTTTTTTGGGCACATTACAGTCCATTATATTTTTGGTTCATCCGTTCCATATTTTTTAAAAAAGTTTTTGCTGATATCGAAAAAACATATGGAAATGTCTTTTTTTGTCGTACAATGGATTGAGGGGGTTACTATATGGAATGAAAAAAACGAAAAGTTACATTATATCGGGGTTTTTACGAGCGAGAAAGGATTTTTGTCTAGAGGAATGAGTAGCGGGGACAAAAACGCCCGAAAACCAAAAACAAAAAGGTAAATGGAAAGAATTAGATAACAAAAAACCAATTTAAAAATATCTAATAAATCACCTTGTAGCAAGGATTAAAAATGATTTTGTTTTTGAAGCCCCAACACAGAGATAAACTAAAAAAAAATGTTTATAAAATTTCAAAAGGGCCCAATATGTACAAAACCAAAAAGAAAATTAAACCCCTAGGGGAAAAAACCCAAAAAGAATACTAAGATAAATTTTTCACCACCAGGTAAAAACCCAATAATAATAAGTGATTTTGAAATAAAAGTGGGAGCCCACCAGTGCAATGTTGACTGGGTACTCACAAAAAACCGTCCAAAAAGGTTTGTTACTGCTATTTCCCTCGAGAGAGAAAGAACCCACTATTACAGAGGGACGGGGGACTAACAAAAAAAACGAGGTTTTTTAAATGCCCTCGTTTTTTGGCCGGGGGTTGTTTTAAATCAGTTTTTGAGTCGAAAAAACACCGGGAAATTCCCGGAGTATTTCCCGGGTTTCCCTTTCCCTTTCCGGGGTTGATTGGGGAAAAGGGGGTAGTTAGGGTTTATTTAAAAAGGCAGTGTGTGTGTGTTTTGGGGTGTGGTGTGTGTGTGTGTGTGTGTGGTGTGTTGTGTGTGTGTGTGTGTGTGTGTGTGTGTGTGTGGGGTGTGTGTGCAAACAGGATGGGGAAATAAGGCGAAGTTTATGATACCCCCCCCCAAAAAGACGACGCCACTGGGAAGAATTTGGAGCGTAGGGGGTTGAACTGGTCAAGGTAAAACCTCTGGTGGGGAGAAAGAGCGTCTGCAATGTTTGTCGGGGGCCCTTTTAAATTGGATGATGGTCGGTTGAAAGGGTTGGAGGAAGAGAGACCACCCGGAGAAGGCGTTGATTGGTTTTTTGCACGATTTGGGAAGGACAGAGGGTTGTGATCAGTGTAGACTTTTAAAGGATCTTGAATTTGGCTGGAGAAAAAACACTGAAATTTTTGTACCGTTTGGGGACGATTGCCGGGTTTCTTCCGAGGGTGTTGTCCCGTTTTTGGGGGATTTTGAATTTGGCTGGAGTGGAAATGCCAAGGGGTGAAGAATCCCCCCAAAACCTTTTGGGTAAGAGAAACGGGGCCCAAAGGGGCGGTTTTCGCGGGCATCCTTTTTGCAGAGAAAAGGGTTTGGGAAGCCCGGGGAGCATGAGCAGGGGGACCCTGGGACGGGGAAGTTTTTAAATTTGGTTGAAGGCGGCTTGGCAGACGCCGCCCAGTTGTGGGTCACAGCCCCACAAGGACCCGGGTGAGAGGGACGATAGGGGCCCGCGAATTTTGGGCCCAAAAATCTTCGGTAGAAACCTTTGCCATACCCAAAAAGCGCCGTGGGGCCCTTTCCCGATTTAGTGGGGGGCGGGTACCCCAAGATGGCGGGTTTTGGGGCCATTTTGGGTCGTATTTTTGGCCCTTTGTCCCCCCCTCGTGTCCCGGGTTTTAAGGGCCCCGTGGCTCGGCTGAAGGTGGTTTTGGGCCAGCTTGAGGGTTAAGTTGGTCCCTCCCGGCCTGGTCAACACCCCCCGGAGTTTTAGAAGGTGTGCTCCCAATGCTCGGAAATATTAGAATGCCCGTCAAAGTATACGGAACTCCGCCAGACCCGGTAATAAGTTTCCCATTCCCCTTTTGGGAAAGGGTAAAAGGGGGCATTCCTTCCCAAAAGGCATGACTTTTGTTTTGGGAAAAGCCCAAAAGGGTGGGATGAAGGGTTTGTATTTTTTTGGGTTTTTTCCCCGAAAGGGGTTTTTGGTATATCCCTTCGAAAAGTCAATTTTTTTTTAAAAATTTGGGTTCGCCCAAACCCTTTGTCGATGAGACATCTATTTTTGGGTTTAGAGGGTAGGGTCCGGAACAGTCACAGCGTTTACCTCTGGGGTAGTCCGTGCAAAAGGCGCAGTTGTCCATCCCCCGGGGGGGACGAGAAGACAGGGTGACCCCCACGGAGACTGGCGGGGAATAGCCAGCCCCTGGGGGTTAGATAATCCACCTCTTGCCTCATCTGGTCACTTTTCCCCGAGGATGTACCCGGTTTGGGGTGGTTGCCAAAGAGGAGGGGGTTCCTGGGAAAAGCTCGACATGGGGTGGGGGGTTTCCTTTTTACAAAATTTAGGTTTATCGCCAAGGACATCTTTAGGTTTAACATAATGGGGGTTATGTCCCCTCCTGTGAGAGGAAATAGGGGGTTAGGTAATCTTGGGGATTACCAAGTAGGTTTTGAGTTTTTTTCACAATCTTTACCTGTTACAGGGTGGTGGTATTTTAAAAGGGGTACAGAAATGGTGAAAACTGGCATTGTTTTTGAATCGGTATTTTTTTGGGATCAGGTGCAAGGTTTGGTCTACTTGTATAATTTCGTAGATTAAATGTAAAATTAGCTGAGTCCCTTTTAACGGCGGTGGGGAGTTTTTCTCCCAAAGCCCTTGTGATTGGGATGGAAACCCTTAGATAAAATCTGTGTGTTTCCAAGCCTCTAAAGGTTGGGATTGGAAAATAAAAATTTTTGGGTAAATTTTAAGCCCAAGTGGCATCATCAGAAATTTTTAGGGCATTTTGAATAGCCTCATAAAAATTTTTGCCCGGGGGTAATAGAAAAAAGGGGAAGAGTGATTAAATTTTTAAGGAATGGTTCTGGCATGGTCCCGGGAACAGATTTAGCATGTCTGTTAAACCCTAGAAAATATTTGCTCAAAAGAATCCCTTTGCCAAGATTACGTTAGGCGTATGAGGAGGGGGAGTTAAAAAGGGGCTGGGGGGGTATTTGAGCTTTTGCTTCGGACTGTGAAAGGGGTAACGGCACATTTAGGAAAAGATTTGGCTGTTTTTTTCCCCATGTGAGCTGTGGGGTTTTATGGTAAGGGGTGAGTTTTTGGGGCCCAAGGGGGGAAATGACTAACTCCCCCAGCCAGATGTTAGCTAACGGGAAGTTGTATAAAGGAATGGGTAAAAGATTTGTCCTCACTGACAGAAATTTGGTTACTACCCCCCAAACAACCCGGAAAAATAAAGGGAACACCCTAGCCAGGGGTACGGGGGACAGTCTTGGGGAAAATCCTTGAGTACACCTTCTCCCCCGTAAAACTTCCCTTCTACTCCTGGAAGTGCAAGATTTTAAGAGGATTGATTGGGGGAGAAGCAGTATCCCCCATAATCGGAGGGGCGTCCTCAGACCAGAAATCGAGGGAGACAGTACCTTTTTGACAATGAAAAGGGTTTTTAAAGGATCATAACAAAAAGGGGGTGGAATTATTGTTTTTCCCCGAAACAACTGGTTTTTGAAAATGTGCCCCCTTTTTTGCTATTTACACCCGGGGCAGGACGTTTTTTTATGAGGTGGGGCCCTTTTTTTACAGAAATAGCAGAAAACCCCTTGGTTTGGGAAACCCCTATCTTTCAGACTTACCATCCTTTTTTATAAAATTGCCCTGAACTTACAAAGGACTGGGCCCCTTCTCTCCCCAGGAAAGGGCGATGTACTAAGGAAAAAGACATTGCTATTTTAGCAGCTTTGGGGTAGGTTTTTTCCATCCTTTTCGTAAAGGGGGAACATGATTAAGTAGGATATTTTAAAGTTTAAAAAAATTTCCCCCGTGCTACGAGAAAATTTTCCAGATCGTCATAAGTGGTGACTGATGCAGGGCTTTAGCCCGTTTTTTTGGGGTCTTTAATTTTTCGAGGGGAAATTCTAGGTTAAAATTTTACCAGTATTTTTTTTCATGGTTTTCGGAAGTTTTGTCGGATCTTTTTGTGGGGAAACCCCGTAAGCTGTAAAATATGCATCTTTAACTACATCATAATCGGCATTATCCTGCACACTGTCTAGAACGATAAAGCCTTTCCCTTAAGTTTTGGGGTTTACAAGCAAAGGGCCAATCCCCCTTTAGGGGGGACCTGAAAAAAGCGTGGCAGAGGGGGTTGAACTCTCTAAAAAAAGCTTCAGGGTCGAAAACAAAGAACTGAGGTAAAAGAAGCAAAATTTTTTTAATTGTAATTTATTTTGGGGTTTTAGGTGGCGTGACCTTTTTTCTGCCCGATCGAGGACTTTTAAATGTGTTCTCCTATCATGTTCTTTTTTTGCTCTTTTTACGCTTTTTTTCTTCTCTTTTTACGCTCTTTTTTTCTCTTTCCCCGCTCTTGTATTTTTAACTGGTATTCGCGTTTTGAGAACTTTTTTCTTTTCTTTCACTCCCCTTTTTTTTCTCTTTTTTTAGTCTAATTCATTTGTAAAGCCTGCATTTTCAATTTCTCCACTTCTAGGGGAAGTACTGTGTCTGAAAAACCTTAGAAAATGGTGGTTTTTTTGATTTAGGGTCGTTTTTTGGTTCTTTACCTAGATGATTTAAAATTAGTGTCATTAAGGGTTTTCCCTTTTTTGTTTTATGAGTGAACTGGATGCTAAATTTAGCGGAAATATCCCTTTAGTTGATCTTTAGTAAAATCTTGAAACTTTAAAATTCTTCACGAGGGATTTCCCACAAACTCTTCCGCATCAAAAACCCCCTGATTTAAAGTTTAAAAAAAAATTAAAAACCAAAAATAGGGGGTTTGAAGAGAGATGCCAAGGGCGTATTTCAGGAAAAAACACTCGGCTATTAACTGAATAAACCCCGACATGAGAATTTTTAGGGGAATGACCCCCGGAGAAATTTTTCACTTCGAAGGATTTTTTAACGGGGCCAGTGGAGGGGAAATACCCCAAAAATGCGTACCCACCAAAATACGCACACAAGATTGGCATAAGTACTTAAAAAGTTTGAGGGGTTTTTAACGGTCAAGTTTTTAATCGAGTGGGGTTAAAATAGATTTGGAACACGCTGGTTCCGGGGGGGAAAAAATATTTAGTATAGCTTAGCGGGGAGGAAGTGTCCCCACTTGGAAAAATATCAAACAGAGCAATAAAGGGAATTTAAAACATGGGGACGAAAGGGGGAAAAAGCCCCTACAAACCCGGGTTCGGTAGTGAGTTTTTTTTAAAAGGGACAGCTATCCCACGCCCCAATATGTAGCCCCCCGTAAAGTAATAACCCACCAACATAGGGCACTGTTAAATCTCAAAACAAAAAAAATACCTGGGGTGGAACACAGAAAAAAATGAATATCATGAAGTGAGATTAAAAATAACAACCTTTAAAAGGGTTTTTACATCCCCCGGGCAGGCCCCCAAAATGTTTTTCGACGAGACAGGGAGTTTTCTAGAAAGGGAAAGAGTAGCGAGAAATGAAAGCCCGGGAAAACCCTAACAAAAAGGGGATGGAAAAAAAGGAATAACAATAACCCCAAATTTTAAAAATACTAATAATAAACCCTTTTAAACAAGGGGGTAAGATGATCTTTTCTTTTGAAGCACACACAGAGATGACTAAAAAAAATGCCCTTTTATAATCTAAAGACCAAAAAGTACATAACAAAAAAGATAAATTAAACCCCAAGAAAAAAAAACAAAAAGAAAACTAAGAAAAATTTCACCCCGGTGTTTAAAACAATAATAATAAAAGGAGTTGAAAGAGTAGAGGGCACCCGTGCTAATTTTACTGGGTACTCACTTTAAAAAGTACAAAAATTTGGGGTTACGGGTATGTTCCTGAGAGAGTATAAAGTTTAGCTATATAAAAGATGATGCTAAAAAAAAGGGAAAAAAGTTTTTAAAGCCCCCCGTATTTGCCCCGGGGGGGCTTCACTCAGCTTTGGAAATCGAAACACAAAAGGTGAGATCCCGGAGTGTTCCCCGGGGCCCTTTCCCTTTGTGTTGATTTAGAAAAGGGGAAATTAGTTGGTTCCCGGCAGGGTGGGTGTGTGGGGTGTGTGTGTGTTGTGGTGTGTGTGGGGGTGTGTGTGTGTGTGCCCCACAGGATTTAGGGTAAAAGGCCCAAGCTTATGTACAGGCAATTAATGGAACAGGGGTGTTCATGCTCACGCACTGAAGCTCGAGTTATTGGACGCATACTTTGTACCTTTTTCAAGAATTGATTGAAACAAAATGACAATAACCTACAAGGAAGTGGCTTCACTTGCATATAGAATTATCGGTGTTGTAAAACCAGGGTTTGGCTTGATGCCAAGCACGCTGTAGGGGCAGCAGGGAGCTTCGTATGACTGTAATGTACAGCTTCACCCCCTTGTTTCACCATCAGGCACTGTCATAAGCCACTCTACATATTCCAGAGTGTAAATCCCGCTTAATTAAGTGTCAATTCATAGTGTGAAGTTGTCCCTCTGATGCATTAACCAAAGTTGTACCTCTGATGCATTAACCAAAGTTGTACCTCTGATGCATTAACCAAAGTTGTACCTCTGATGCATTAACCAAAGTTGTACCTCTGATGCATTAACCAAAGTTGTACCTCTGATGCATTAACCAAAGTTGTACCTCTGATGCATTAACCAAAGTTGTACCTCTGATGCATTAACCAAAGTTGTACCTCTGATGCATTACCCAAAGTTGTACCTCTGATGCATTAACCAAAGCATCGATGATTCGGAGGAATATAGTAGGCTTTCTCGCAGGTGGCAGATATTTTTTTTGTGTGCCTATAGTGCCTGCAGTGACCTCCAGGGCTCAGATGATAGACCCTGAAGGTTCACGTGAGGACTGTGATGTGTCCTCGCCCGTTATGGTGGAGGCAGGAATTTCATAGTAACGCCTGTATTTAATGGTTCATACTGTCTCCCTTTGTCCTCCGATGCACTCGCAATTAAAGGTAGATTTAATGGGTAGCATGTGGGTGTCCTTAGGCCACTTGACGGTGCAGAAAGATTTTAAGTTGATTTTGGCTCTCATCGAAAATCGGGTCATCGAGGACGCCATTCGGATGCTAATCACTCTGCTACCGTCTCCCCCAAAAGGATAGCACTATAGTACTACACCTGTATATCGGCCACACTAAGTTGATTCGTGAGTAGCTAATGGAAGAGCGTCCTCCCCCTACTGTACGACTGTTTAGTGTCCTTGAAATTATATAATAAAATGATAGAGGGTCCAGTCTTAATGAGTTACGGTATCAATTTCTTCGAAAGCACCGTTTGGAGGAAAGTTCCTACTTCCTTTCTTCGATCCATAGGGATTGCCTCTGGTAAGAGGAGGTACGTTTTAATTATAATCAATATATTGATTAATTAATTCACTTTAGAGGGGTGGGCCTCTTTTAGGACAATTGATTATAATGTTGCAATCGTTTATGTTGTAATATTTTTTTGGAGGTCATTAATTTTATTGGTGTGTACTTTATGAGGTAAAGCTCCCTGTGTGCAGGCGACGATGACCTCGCCTTTCTCTTGATACATGACGCAATTCAAACCTTGACTCCCAAGTGTTTATGGCTGATGCAGCAGCCTAAAATGCAAATCTAATCGCTTTTTACCGTTGCTATTTTTTGTGTCCATATCATTGACATAACCATAGACTACTGTATACCTGGACTGCTCACGCGACAATGTTTTGAATTGCGGGGCTGCATAGGGGCCTGTGGGGCGCCCGACAAAGAGATATAGTGGTCTATGGACTATCATATAGACTGGTTTATCAGTATATATGATATACTGTAATCTTCGTAAATGTTTGTTCTATAATATTATCAAATAAAAAACAGTAAAACACGCTAAAGAAATGCCATTACGACACTATGAAGAAATATGCAAGAACTTAATATTCATTTAACTCTTCGCCATTTAAAACTTTGCGAGTCAACTTTTATAATGAAGAGCATCAATAGAAGCGCACTTTTATTAGCTTTCCATTGCTATATTTCGTTATCTGACAAATTAATTAGAACTATGCATAAATTAGCGTTAAATAAATAAATAAAATCATCAATCGGGTAATTTTCCCGATTGATGATGTTATTTATTTACTTATATATTTCGTTTTCTGATAAATGAATTAGTACCGTGTATAAATTAGCGTTGACTAAATAAATAGCATCATCAATCGGGAAAATTACCCGATTGATGATTTTATTTATTTAGTTAACGCTAATTTATGCATGGTTGTAATTAATTAATCAGATAACGAAATATAGCAATGGAAAGCTAATAAAATTGCACTTCTATTGATACCCTTCATGATAAAAGTTGAATCGCAAAGTTTTAAATGGCGAAGAGTTGAAGTGAATATTAAGTTCATGCATATTTCTTCATAGTCTCGTAATGGCATTTCTTTAGCGTGTTTTACTGTTTTTTATTTGATAATATTATAGAACAAACATTTACGAAGATTACAGTATATCATATATACTGATAAACCAGTCTATATGATAGTCCATACCGCAGACTAGCAGACCTAGTGTGACTCCCGGGTTACCACAGTTACCTTCCCCAGGTTACCCCAGCTACCCATTTATCAACCCCGAAAGGAAGGAAGAACAGCTGGGTAGGCTGGTCACCGGCTTGCCCTGGCCCGGGATCGAACCAGGGCCCGCCGATTCGTAGCCAGGCACGCTAGCCACTGCACCACGGAGGTGACGGAGGTGATGTTGAATGTTCATTCAAAATACCTACCTAATCCACACAAAAAAATTCATTTCTTCGCCTTATTTCCGTGAAAACACGACTTTTGTATATCCGTTTTGTTTTGTTTGGCCCCCACTTTTCAAATTTCTGGGTACGCCACTGATAGCTACCGTCAAGTCATGTAGATTACTGAGGAACCGTTAAGGCGGAACCGGTTCCCAGCCAGTCGTGGCGGAACCGTCGGAACCGGTTCCAGAACCGGTTCTCGGCCAGCCCTAGCTACCACACCAGCGTGCCACGTGAGGGTCTCGCCTGTCCGTAACAGCAGGTTTCCCACCCTTGGTACTTGCTACCTTTAACTAGCTCTCTGAGGGCCCCCTTGTGTCACTGGTCTATGCCAGTGACCAGAAGGGTTCGCCTCCGTCTCACACCAAGGGACGCTAAGAGCGACAGAATGAATCTGCAACAACGTTGAGCAACGCGGTAAACAAACAAGGACCTCCTGGGCAGCCACTACAGCCCTGTGGGGAGCGCCTCGGTTCACAGGAATCACAGACACAGTTTTATACTTCAGCTAAATCAGTTAACTAGCTGTTAACACTGAGCACTGGGACTAAATCCCGCTCATTGTGGCGGTCAGGTCCAGAGAAACGTTGAAAGTGAAAGTGGCGAAACCAAGGCAGCAGTGTAGAGCACCTCAGGGACCCGTCACCCGAGGGGCGACCTGTTACACTGTGCGCACTGCGTTGTGGTATGAGCGAGAGCGGCAGAACCGTCCACGACGGCTGCCGGGCCGATATTTGCCTGCTGCTATTTTTTTGGGCAGTGGCCAGTGCTGAGCCAACAGTAACGTGAACACGTACCACACGAGTATAGAACTCTGTACGAAACGGTAAAATAAGAAAACGACATATGACGGTAACTAATATATTTTACAAGATATTGTAGTATGACTTAATGATGAACCGTTGGACTCCAGGTGGTTAAGACAATTATTGTTGACAAACAAAATAATTATAAATATATAATTCCAGCTTCCTTATAAATATGACATTGAATTATTGGTCAGCATGTTCGTAGCCCCAGGTTAAGGTTTCGTACCCCTGGTGTACGGGTACCCCAGGTTAAGACCACTGCTCTAGATATTGCCCACATCGGCAAGTATCATAGACCAACATAATCAGGAAAGTGTGTAGATTCAGGAACCGTGTTTAATATAATAGTACAAGGATAAATAGCTAACCACTAAGGAATTGAAAGAACAAATGTTTAAGCGCTACTTTATTTAGCCGTCATTTTCGTATATTGATATTATTGTTGCAGATTTATGCTAATACGATCCAAATTTTCTCAGGAAGACGATGGGGGCACTAGTTTTTTTTTTCAATGCCCAAATGGTGGTGACGGAAACAGTTGGGAATAAGGTTTGATAAGCCAGATGGTCGCCGCGCTAGGCTGCGGGCGTCACTCATCACAATACAGCGGGATGCGGGACTCGCTTTCTAGGTATATAACTCTGTGGTGAGCTTATATTCACATCATTAGGGTAAGAAGACGAAAAATGTATATTTTAATAAAAACAGTGAAGGTGAACAAAAATGTATAATAATGACATTTAAATCCACCGCGAGTATCTACGGCCGAATACATGAGATTAAGAAAAGACTACAGACTTATTATTTGTTGTTTACATCAACGACTTAGATAGTGGGCTTAGCAGTGATAGCAGCATGTTTGCTGATGACACTAAGATAGGTAGCATTATTAGATCACTCTGATATAAACGGTTCGCAGGAAGACTTTTTTTAAGAACATAAGACATAGAAATAAAGAACTACAAAGGTCGTGAGACCTACACTTTGGTAGTTTCCTGTTAACCCCTACCTACATCCACCTTTCATCCCCATCCATGAAATTGTCTAGCCTCCTTTTAAAACTCATTCATTTTTCAGTAAACA
Organism: Chionoecetes opilio; assembly: GCA_016584305.1. NCBI lineage: Eukaryota > Metazoa > Arthropoda > Malacostraca > Decapoda > Majidae > Chionoecetes > Chionoecetes opilio. The sequence continues at coordinate 19,017 of JACEEZ010013639.1, forward strand.
AAATATATAAGTAAATAAATAACATCAATCGGGAAAATTACCCGGTTGACAGGGTTGTTGATTAAACAAAAACAAAAATCCGATATATTTGATTTAAATAAGATTTATTTGATTTAAATCAATTTTTTGTAATTTTTTTGATGTTCTACAATCTACATGAAAGCAAACTACTACAGGATTTATTTAGCAAAAATTTATAACAAAAGAGATAGAATAAGTGAAAAAATGCATATAACATGAAATACAGATGAATTTTTCACATTTTATATTTCTATGATGGACGTTTTCACATCAATAGGCCGATGTCTGTAAGCGCGTTTTCGCTACGTTTGCCAGGCCGGTCTTGGCTGGCTGCCGCCCCCTCTCTCTCTCTCTCTCTCTCTCTCCTCTCTCTCTCTCTCTTCTCTCTCTCTCTCTCTCTCTCTCTCCTCCCCTCTCTCTCTCTCACCCTCCTCTTCTCTCTCTCTCTCTCATAAAAACATCAAAACATCAAAACATACGAAAATAAGGAAGCTAAAAAGAGGCCGTGAGACCTACACAAGGTAGTTCCTGCTACTTAACTCTACCTATATCCACCTCTCTTCTCCATTCATGAATTTATCCAGACTCCTTTTAAAGACCCCAATAAACTTTGCATTGACCACCTGACGACTGAGTCCATTCCAATCATTCACCACCCTTATTGTGAACCAGTTTTTCCCTATTTCCTTGTTAAATCTACGCTTTTCCAGCTTGAATCCGTTACTTCTTGTTCTATCTGCTTACTAGCAGTAAAAACGTTTCCCACATCGCCTTTATTGTATCCCTTTATCCACTTAAAAACTTCTATCAGATCGCCCCTTACTCTACGCCTCTCGAGTGAGTGTAAATACAATAGCTTCAATCTCTTCTCATAACTAAAGTTTCGCATCCCTTTTGGTCATTCCTCTCGGGCCTGATTATAACAAGGTTATATCCATCCTGTAATACGGAGACCAAAACTGAACCGCATTGTCTAGGTGAGGTCTGACTAGTGCCAAATAAAGCTTTAGAATAACCTCAGCACTTCTACTTTTGACGCTCCTGGTAATGAATCCTAACACCCTGTTAGCTCGATTTCTAGATTAGATACATTGAATCCTAGGACGGAGGTCTGAGCTTATCCGCACTCCCAGATCTTTCTCACCTTCTGATCTTTTCAGCGATACATTGCGTATGGTGTACCTATTACCAGGATTCTTTCTATCAACATTCATTACGCTACACTTATCAATACTAAATTCCAGCTGCCATCTATCTACCCACTCATTTAATATATCTAAGTCTCCTTGCAAAATATTTACATCAGACTGTGATCTAATAATCCTACCTGCCTTAGTATCATCCGCAAACTTGCTGATATCACTACTAATCCCACTATCCAAGTCGTTGATGTAATTCAAAAATAGTAATGGACCCAAAACAGACCCTTGATGAACTCCACTTGTCACCTGTCCCCATTCAGATTTAGAACCATTAATTGTAACCCTGTGTTGCCTATTACTTAGCCAGGCTCTGATCCAACGAAGAACCTTCCCATCTATTCCATGAGCCTCAATTACCTTATTTAAGAGTCTCTCGTGTGGTACTTTGTCAAATGCCTTACTAAAGTCCAGATATATTATATCATAATCCTTATCAGTATCTGCCGTCTCATAAACTTTCCTATAAAAACTCAATAAATTGGTGAGACAAAAAGAAAAATTACCCCTTGGTGAATCCATGTTGTGAATCATTGATCAAACTATGTTTATCTAAGTGCTCTCTAATGTTTTTTGCAATAATAGATTCCAATAATTTTCTTACCACTGACGTTAGACTTACGGGTCGATAATTATCGACCCGGTCACTGGTCAACACGATATTTCTGGCAAAAGGTTTTAAAAACAATTCTAACTGAATTTGGGCTGCTGATTACGAATATGACTCATTTTTGTCTATCCTCAGGATTTCGCGATATAGCATTTTTCAAATTGTTGATGAAATGACTCATCAGCCTATATATCGAGGTTTCAAAATAAAACACGTATTTTAGTATACTTTGTATTTCTTATCAAGAAATTTCAAAGATTACGAAGTCCCTGTACAAGTAATCAAAATGTGCGAATTGAATAGAAATATAACAAAACAAATTTATTTATCTATGGTGCACAGATCATGGAAGTAGCATTTGTGAATTTTTTTTCTTGCTGATCTC